>JASANB010007419.1:0-163218 GCA_030248155.1 Sabatieria punctata | reverse complement strand
ACCGGCGCCCAGCAGCATGGCTAGGAGTACAAGTACAAGTACAAGTTTTACTCCGGATAAAACACCTACACCATGCATAGCACAGTAATCGGTAGGAGTCAGGAAACAAACTAATAAAACAATGCAGGACAACAATACTTAATCTTGCAAGCGCGTCCGCGCGGCAGACCTTTCCACTATGCACTATGCTATATATCTCTATCAGGTCTGCATAAAAATGTTGTAGGCTGTCACCCCTCTCTTCTCTTCGTTGACAAGCGAGCGCGGACGAGCTGCTTATGGTGATTTAGAAAAAAGGCGGGACTTGGAGAGAAGCCATTGATTAAACTCTTCAGATCTAACAAGATTCCCTATCTGTAAAGGTCCTATGCAGAGGGCCCTGTTTTGATCTTTGTTGTTGTGAAATATCGTAAAAAATTAGTTTGATTTGAGGTCAAACATTGTTCCTCCGTTCAGAAGTAGGGCGGAGCTAAAATGGAGAGAGCGTCTCGGATCGCCACTGATTGGTTGAAGGCGGAGTTTATCATGTTGGGGCCTGGATCGCTTACTGGTGATTGGTCGATTTCTTGCTATAAGCAGCCATTTTCCGTTTGCGAGATGTTTACGTTGCGTGGTGGTAGGCTGTTATTAAACCGCGATGGTATGATATGCTATGGTGCACAATTGAAAATAACGCATAAAGTAATGACAAATTTTTAAATGTTAGAAGAGATTAGGAAATTTGTATGCACTCAGTTTGACATAGGAACTCTTTTAGATTGAGTTGAACATAAATGTTGTATGGTACTGTTCCGTTTTAACAGTCTGATACGATAAATGACGTAATGTGGCGTCATATGGGGGTATGCATTCGCGGTTGTATTGTGACGTGCATTTGTGCGTTGCTGTCTTTCGAAATAGCTGCGCTGCTTTTTTGCTCTGATATTTGCTCTGAAACAATTGAGCTTGTGCTCTTGTTTTCGTCAGTTTTCTTGTTGCTTTGAAACGATTGAGCTTGCACTCTCGTTTTTGTCAGTTTTCTTGAAGGCGTGGAACTTGAGTTCTTGTTTGGTTCAGATAAAGAGGCTGAACTTGAGTTCTTTTGTTGGTTGGTTTGTGTTGAAATGGTGCGTTCGAAGTCGTCTTCTGCTAGACTGTCTGTGAGAGGGCGGCGCAAGGGAAAGGACAAGAATAAGAAGAGGCAGGCGACTAGTGCTGATGCATCGGCTGGGTGCCAAGAATATGAACCGGTTCATCGTGTTGAAGATTCTGCAGGTATTAATTACATGCTCGTATGTACGAAAGTGAGTCCGACAGGGTTCATACGGGTCAGGGAAGTCAGGGAATTTAAAAATAGTCAGGGAAAAGTCAGGGAATTTCAGATCTGGTCAGGGAAAATTACAGGGCTGTTGGGTCGGTTTTTTTCCTCGGTTTTTTCGTTTTTTTCCGGAAAAAAACCGGTTTTTTTCCTAGGGGCTCGGAAAAAAACTAAAATGCGGAAAAAACTCAAGTAAGTTTTTAAAGGAAATAGGCACAATAACTGGTTAAATTCGCTTCCAATGCTTTGAATTTACGTTAATAGAAGCCTTACAAGCATTTCCATGGCATAACTTAGCTGTTTTTCGCAAAAAAATATTGGTACCATTTTCAGGCAACTTTTATTATTGTATTTTTGGTGTTTTAAAATCAAATTACTACTCTAAAACATGAAATTAATGCATTTTGTAATAAGACTCACGCTATTTCGTTGAATTCTGCAATAAAAAGCGATTGTTAAAAATTTTTTTCTGTCATCTCGGAAAATAACTTTTGGAAAAAAACCGGAAAAAAACAGGAAAAAAACCGGCTTGAGTTTTTTTCCGGAAAACAAACAGCCCTGGAAAATTATAGGGATTTTTAAAATTTTTCTCGCCTTGGTTGGGCGCCCAACCAGCCCTCGTCAAACTCTGAAACTGTTAATTCCTGTTAATTTTACGCCAAGACTACCTTTTAAATGCGTTTTTGAAAGCTATTTCTTCAAAATTTTCTCGCCCTGGTTAGGCAGCTGCCCAACCAGGCCTCGTCAAACCATGAAACTGTTAATTCTTGTTAACTTCACGCTCGGAATACCTGTTGAAATACGATTAGTTTTGAATACCAAATTCACCGTTTGCTTTTAGAAAATTATTGGGTATGCTAGCGTTTGTGTAAATATCTGCCGATGCAAAAGAAATCACAAAGTTAGGTGCTTGAAAACAATTTGCTGTTTTATGAGTTTGCGTGTAGAAAGTCAGGGAATTTTAGCACTCAGGTCAGGGAAAGTCAGGGAAAAGTCATGGAATTTGGAAAACCCTGATCCGTATGAATTCTGGTCCGACTTTTTTCATAAAACTCCATCAGTAGGCTGACCGGTTTGTAGTAGTTCCGCTTATACATCCTCCTATTAACCGCTACATGGCGGAGATTTCATAAAAAACTTGTCCCTAAGCACGGGACTACGTATCCTTCTCCTGCAGGGCCGCCAAATGGCACTTCTGACAGGATTTTTACCCGATTTTTAGTCCTCGAAACCCGCTTTTGGACAGCGAAAAAAGGTCGTTGAAGAAGCCCCCTTTGGTTATAGTCCTGAAGCACTTTTTTGGATCAAAAAAATTCCCCCTTGCCGAAAACCCAGCTACATGTGTACATGTATGGCCGGGACAAAAACTTATACGTACTGCACACTATGTACGTATTTTACTGCTTTAGTTTTAATGCTTTTTTAGATTGGAGAAAACGTTAGTATTATAGGTTTATAATATTTGCTGTTTTTTAGTTCAGAAGCTTTCTAAATGGCAGAAAACCTAAGTACATTATAGTGTTCAGTTTCTTTTGGAATGAATCGACTTTAATGCTACGTATTTGGCTAAAAAGCGTATGCTAATATTGTTGACAATTTTGCCATTGAATGTCGCTATGTAGTGCAAGGACGAAAGTTTTATAGACAAAGACAAAGTTGCTGGTAGTAGGGCCCGACCGGATACTAATTTCTACCGGATCCGGATATGCCGGATATCATTATTCAACTTAAAATTTTTTAGAATGCAATAAACCACACATTTCTTTGTTCTATAACGTAACAGGAAAACGCGTAATCTTATAGACAGTTGATGGGATGGTTTGTTTTAGAGTCTGGTGCTGGTCGTGTCGGCGGTTCCTTCAAGTCTGATTTGAAGAAGACAATCTTCTGGGGTCAGAGGTCACGTGCGAAGCGTCGTAATACGGAATACACGCATCAGCTGAAGCGCTGTCGTATGAAGCGTGTGCGACGGAAAGAGCAGTTGCAGTTTAAGGATGGAGAGGAGTTTTCGGAAATGTATTCTGATTTCACAGAGGTAGTTTTACCTTCTTTTAATTAATGCTATTGAAAACAGCTTGCTTTAGGTTGAAGGGACGTTGGTTGGCTACGAATTTGCTGTTGACTGGTTGTGTCGCCGACTGAAGAATTTGTTTCATTCTCCTGAACGGATGAGGAATTGTCCTAGGGTGTGTTTTTTTATGATTCTTTTGTACGGATTTGGCATAGAGTTAGGTACTGAAGAGAGAGAGAGAGCAGTTTACTAACAAAACAACAATGACAAGAGGTTAGACGAGTGGGTGTTATATACAATCAAACTCTTTCATCACTCCCCCTTGGACGAGCATCGAACCGGGGCCACATCTGTGCCTGATGATCGTCCGGCAACTTCAGAAACAGGAGAGCGGGAACCGTGAGACGCGAGACGGGGTAGAACGGGAAACGAGACGGGGTAGAGCGGTAAACGAGACACGAGATGGGGTAGAGCGGGGAACGAGACACGAGATGGGGTAGAGCGGGAAACGGATACGCGAGACGAGAGATGAGTGTCGTGGTCGTGGTTGTGATCGAGAGCGAGGTTGAGGTTGGGGTTGTAGTCGAGGGCGAGGTCGAGGTTGTGGTCGGGAGCGATGGTGAGGTAGTAGTAGTGGTAGCTGGTGCACAACAACAACACAACACAACAGTCGAATCCCGGGTCTGAGAGGCACCAAATGATTAGAGATTTACTGGGAACACATTAACAAACAATGACCAGAGGTTAGACGAGTGGGTGTTATATACAGGAAAACTCTTTCAGTACTTAACGCCACGTAAGGTACCAATACCATATAAATATAAGGCAGTATTGTGTATAGTATCTCCATGTGCAGTTTCTGTGGTGGTACCATATAGAGTACAGTACAAATCGCGTGGTGTATTCCATAGTTCTCATTAATTAACAAACCTGACGAAGGAAACGGTCAGTGTAACAGAGCGATTGTACTCCGCTCCCCGTCCCCCCTCATTTTCCGTCCCCGGGGGAGAAAATTTTCGCTTATTTAAGGCAAAATAGGCGTTTTTTGGCCTTTTTGGAGACCCCCCTGAATTCTGCAGACCGCCCTTCAGTATTTTTCCGGCTCATGTATGGAGCAGATATGGTTATAAGGCGCCAGTACTTTATGGTACCCTTACGTAGGCACCATACCATCATGGTTGTCAGTAATTTTAATATTTAGGTGCTGGTTATGCATATGCCGGTCAATCTTGAATGCGAACGTATATTGCATAGTGCTAAGAGTTCGATTGGAAGTTCTCTGTCACTGACCAGCGCTATGTTCAATGTTTCTCGACATGTTGCCACTGGAGTAGGTGGTGTTCGAATGGCTGCTGACTTCGCAGAGATTTCTTCTTCTCTGTAATTTTTTATTATGTAGTTCGATGGTATAACATGACTATGGAATATTGGTTTTAGCCAAGACGGTTCCAGCAAAGTGCTGTTGATTACGGATCATTGTGGTGGCTGTCAAGATGTGCATTGTAAGTACAGTATATTTCTGTTGAAGTATAATTTGTTATTTATGAAATACGGATATTCAGGTCGAGAGTGTTCGCGAGTTCTGAAGTTTGCTCTGAGCAAAGCTTTGCGCAAACGGGATGTTGTGGTCTTGATTGCTGTTCGCAGTGACGAGTTCGTCTGGGACATCTTGAAGCAAACTGGAATATTTGCTGACGGAATTGATTTGTGCGTTGAGGAGGACAAGCCTGCTGCGCGTTACTGGCTAGAAGGCATCTGGCTCGACCGTTTGAAGACGTATTTGGTGGCGGACTTTGACTTTGCTTGGCTGGAGCGTGCTGTCAAGGAGTCTGTGTTCAGAATGAGCAGTTTTTCTTGGACTGTGTTTGCTTCTGCGTTTGTGCGAGAACTGCTGTGTTGCCTTTCGAATGGATGGCGATTTATGGAGGCTGCTGATTTGAAAGCTCTGTTAAGCCAAGTGCTAAGCGATATGGACGCGAAATGCCATGACCGTGGTCATTTTGTGGTTGGTGCTGGACCCGGTCGTGATGCTACTGCAGCTGTCTGTCGAACTCGTTGTATTATGGCTGAGTCGCTGGTCAGCTCTTCCAGACGATTTCTGAAAGTGATTGGTGAGATGAGAGAACGCCGTGATAGAAATTTGAAACTGATGTTGGGTCGCTTGAAGCACAGTTCAGATTTTCACGGCCGTCAGCTTGGCGCGTTTAAAAGTCTGCAGGAAGCCATCGATTCCTGTTTGACTATGGATGGTATGTATTCAGTTTTATTTGTTTATGCAATTTCCGCGTAGTTTGTTTGCGGATAAGCGTTTGTAATTTGGAGAAACTAAAGGTATTTTGGCTTTGGGCAACGTAAATTTTAAGAAGAAGAAGAAAGTAGAAAAAGTTTACTTCCCACACAATTTTTTTAGCGTCGCTGCAAAAAATATGTATGTATGTGTTCGATGTATAGGTTTTTGAAAAAATGCTGTTTAGAATGGGTTTCGATGGAATTGCGGGTTGAGCTAAATTTGTGTGGTCTACAAAAAGGCGGCTTGTCAGATGTCTGTTTGCGCATGTTTGTGTAAATTGTAATGTTTAGTGTGAAGAATTTTTGAAAAAAAGTAAGTGAGTAAGTAAGGTTTATTCTCAGACGGTGATTTTGACTCAGGCTTGAGTAAACAACTCATTTTGAGTCTTTTTGTTTAGATTGTTTCGAAAAGGATGAAAGGCTGGCTGTGTTGGAAATGAGACGCCGTGCCGTTCAGCGGAAGCTAAACAGGAAGGCTGCTTGGCGCCAAAACTTACGCTGGCGAATTCAACGCCATCTGCAAGCTCAACCTGGTATTGGCAGAACTGCGCGAAAGTGTACGGACGATGTCTTGGATCGCTATGAGTACACTCGCAGTCTTTTGCTGAAGAAATTTTACGCTGAGCTTCGTTGGCTTGCTGGAAAGTTCGATGACTGTGAAAAGGCTGTGTTTAAACTGGACGATGCTGTTCTCCAAGATCAGATTCTTGAAGCGGAGTACGGTGGACAGCGTATTCATGTTTGGTCTCAAGAACCGTATGGCTTCGATAGAGAGTCAAAGGTTTACGTTGAAATTCAGAAACTGATGAAATTCATGCAGTCAGAGGATGCTTCTGAAAACCCGTCTGATGTTGAAGGTAAATTAATTCTTAGATTATATACTTAGATATTATTCGCGTTTTTTTACTATGGTGGCAAGGATTGGTTTGAATGGTAGAATGAGTTCATGGTACTGATAGGTGTAAGAGAGGGATTGCTTTAATGTGGTCTATTTCTCTATTGATTTAAGTCAAAATTCGAGGTGGTAACTATTTTCTCATCTTTCTTGATTGTTTTTGTATTTCTCGCGCTGGCCATCAGCGATTAGCTCTTGATATCAGGGCAACAGACGCAACTTTTTGTTCGACAGAGTGGGACGTTACCTGTGAAAAGATGTTTGACACATCTTTATAAGGGCAAGAAGTTTGTATAGGGTGGGTAAGAAATAGGATGGAGCTGTAAAGTGGCTTAGAACGAGAGTTTGTCCATCTGATGCATACATTGTATGTATTCCCTGTGGTCTCAAGCGACTGGAGCAACAGTAGTAACATCGGCCGTGAAACCAACTGGAGGTATAGAGTCCTCACTCGTAGGAAGGGTTTCATCTTCATGCTTGCATAAAGTTTGATGGATTTAGAGGATTTCTCTTTGTGAGACAGCGATATCATTTTATCATTGTTTGTGTTGGTGGCGACAGGGTTTGTGCGGGACGTGGAAATTTACCGAGTCATGGAAAAGTCTGGGAATTTAAAAATGGTTAGGGAATCAAGGAAAGTCAGAGAATTTGGTGTCTGGTTAGGAAATAATGTGGTATGAGTAGGAACATCTAGTGACAAAATGGTAGTGTCAGTACTTTACGCACGACCGTTTTCAATATCAAGTTTGTGACTTTCTGCTACTACTCAAACTTCAAATTTACCCTCAGAATATCGTTTTGAATGGTTTTCTCAAAGCCAATTTTTCAAAGTTTTTGTGACACTGGTTTGTGAGAGAATTTTTACTTTGGTCACGGAAAAATGAGGGAGAGGTCCGTGTATAGCACTATGGGAAAGCCACACGAATCTGTGTAGTCAGTTGGACTATAGGTGTTGGAAATTGTTTCATTTGAAAAATATTGAAAAAGAGTTGTGTTTTTAGTTGATGCCGAGGTTATGGAGGATGTGCAGTTTGATGTTGCTGAGCTGCGTGAGAGGGTTGGCTTAGATCCTCTTGCGGAAAGAAAGGTGTGTAAAGCTCGGCAATGTGATGCTGATTGCACTGTGCCTGTCTCCAATTGGCCTCGTCGTTTGCATAATGCATTGTCCAAGATTGCTGACTGTGGCGTGAGGTATTTGGACAGTCGAGAGGAATTTGAGAAACTGATTTGGTGCAACAAGTGTGCTGAGAGTTGTTTGGGCGCTTGCATTGATGCTGAGTGCTGTACTGATCTGGTTCGACTTCTGCGTTCGATTCAGTGTCATTATGTCAGCCTTCGGACGATGATGCGGCATATCTATGCTGCTATTCAGATTAATGACACTTTGCATTACCTCGATTTCTTGTTGGCTACGAACCAGGTTGCTGAATTTTTCGATAAGTTGAAAGAGCTGGAGTACAAGTTTGGCAAGCCACTGGTTGGAGATGGCACTTGTAACCGACCTGAATTTTCTGAGGTAGCTTTTATACTTTATAAATTACATATTGAAGTAAAGGAGGTCCGCATCCCGGGCGTGTGGCCTAAGTCGGGTGCGCTGCAAACGCCCCAGATGCCGACTCTAGATTCGAACTCTGGAGTTATTTAATTTTCATCGGGAAAAAGCTCATTTTTACGTTGCGTAAATTAGTGTTCTGAGTAAACGTAGCACAGATTAGGATTTACTCAGGCCGGAGCGCGGCCTTGTTTACAACTTTGGTTCTGAGGCCCAAGTCGCTCCAACACCTCCACAAAAGTTTATTAGCAAAAATCCGCCAGGTCGCTAATTTTTTGGACAGACTATAGCATATTTTGTTTACTATTTTTAAGAGAGATCTGTAGCTGATTTCCCATTAGATTGTGTTACCAATTTATTCTCACTAAATAGTGGTACTGCAGGTTAGTATGTACTACTAGTATGTAGATGCCGGCTGGTTGTTTTCAGTATACTAATTGCTGCCAGGCTAGTACGTACTGTACGTAGATGCCGGCTGGTTGTTTTCAGTAGACTAATTGCTGCCAGGCTAGTACGTACTGTACGTAGATGCCGGCTGGTTGTTTT
This sequence comes from Sabatieria punctata, assembly GCA_030248155.1. Taxonomy (NCBI): domain Eukaryota; kingdom Metazoa; phylum Nematoda; class Chromadorea; order Araeolaimida; family Comesomatidae; genus Sabatieria; species Sabatieria punctata. The sequence goes on along the minus strand of JASANB010007419.1, from coordinate 154,628 downwards.
CAGTAGACTAATTGCTGCCAGGCTAGTACGTACTGTACGTAGATGCCGGCTGGTTGTTTTCAGTATACTAATTGCTGCCAGGCTAGTACGTACTGTACGTAGATGCCGGCTGGTTGTTTTCAGTAGACTAATTGCTGCCAGGCTAGTACGTACTGTACGTAGATGCCGGCTGGTTGTTTTCAGTAGACTAATTGCTGCCAGGCTAGTACGTACTGTACGTAGATGCCGGCTGGTTGTTTTCAGTAGACTAATTGCTGCCAGGCTAGTACGTACTGTACGTAGATGCCGGCTGGTTGTTTTCAGTAGACTAATTGCTGCCAGGCTAGTACGTACTGTACGTAGATGCCGGCTGGTTGTTTTCAGTAGACTAATTGCTGCCAGGCTAGTACGTACTGTACGTAGATGCCGGCTGGCCTGAACGGGTCAAGCCCCCATCAGCTCCCTTTGCCCATGTCTGCTAGTAGGTACTAGTATATAGTTGCGGGTACATTATTTGTATGTAATTTTATTTCTTAAATTTAGTCATTTTAGGAGGAGTTATTGGGGTACTTTCGACGAAAGATGGAGTACTTCGATCGTAGTATTGAAGGGTTTTGGTCTTGCCAGTGTGACTACTGTGGAGTGCTACTCAACGAATCAGAGATGAATTCTGTCTCTTCTGACAGTATGAAAGCCGAAAGAAACGAGCTGTCTTGTTCGTTTGCTCGATTTCTGCACGATAAAGGATTGCCTTCGACTGCACAGGTAGTGTGTGTAACATAGTATTTTTATTTTTGATCTCTATACATATTTTAATTTAGGTGTGTCTGTGTAACACCTGTCTGGCGGACTTCCGGATTTCGAACAAACGCGACATGCCGCGAAGGTCCCCTGCCAACAATCTTGGTTGCTGGAATGTTCCTGCTGCATTGAGCGATCTGAACTGTTTCGAAAGACTGCTGCTGCAAAGAGTTCGAAACGTTCAGCAGGTTATTCGGTTGAAGCCAGTGTATCGTCGAGGGCAGAGTTGTTTGGAATACGTGTCTGGCCGAACTGGCGCAGTCATGTATATTCCTATCGAAGTCTCTGACGTAATGCACTACATGGCCTCCTTCTTGCCCAACTTTGAGAACATTGAAGTGTGGCTTCACGCGATTCCCAATAAACCCTCTGGGTTGATGTGGACGGACCTCATTCGAATGGATCGTGTGATTGCTGCAGCTCAGTTCTTGAAGCAGAACAATCCTCTCTATGCGTCAGTGGAGATTCCTGATGACCCTTCTGTGTTGACCGAAATGATGAACGACCATTTGTCGATTGTTGCCAGTTCAAAGGAGAAGCAACCAGAGTCTGTTGTGCTTGACAATAACTTGCTAGAGAAGCTAGATCCAGAGTCTGTCGATCGGGCAGTGCGTCATTATGGTGTTCAGTTCGTAGATACGCCATATGATGCTCGCGACGACATTGACAAATTCAAAGTGTGGCAGAGGAAGACCGGCGAAAGCTTCAAAGTAAAGAGATCTGAGGGTGAGAGGCTGTGGTACTCTGAATCGCAGATCGAGCCTCTTGCTTTTCCTTACTTGTTTCCGTACGGTCATGGTTACCTGAGGGATGAAAGGAAGACCTACTTGAACTTTTCATCTTACTGCTCCTACGTTCTGCTTCACAAAAATGCGACGGTTCGCATGTGTCAGCCGTACTTGTTCTATCTTGCTCATCAACGTGAAATGGATCAAATGAAAGCGGGTGTTCAGCTGACTATGCGTAAACGAAAATCTGTCAGTTGCGGAAACAAAGCAGCGCTGTTCAAAGAAGCTGAAGAAGGCTCTACCAGCTTAGAGGATAATCTGCGTTCTCTAACCAGACACATTGACGGAATGGAAGGTTTCTGGCACGAGCGTCTTGGTGATCTGATTGCCATGGACCAAGAGTGTGGACCAGCGACTTTTTTTGTTACTCTCAGCTGTGCTGAGTACGATTGGGACACTCTGATTGATTACTTGCGTTCGGAGAACCGAGACGGTGACCAAAAAACGCCGCAACAGCTCTGTGCCGAGAATCCAGTTGCTGTTGTATCTTTCTTCCGATTGCGGTTGGACACCATCTTGAAGTTGGTCCTGGGAAAGGAAGGGAAGTCAGTTGGGCAAGATCCTGTGGACGAAGCTGATTTCGGATCGTTGTTTGGCAAGGTGGTTGATTACGCCTATCGGGTCGAGTTTCAACAGCGCGGGGCACCACATGTTCATATGAAGCTGTGGGTTAAAGATGCTCCAATATTGGGTCAGAGTTCTGATGATGAGGTTTAATTTATCTCTGTTTTGATCTTTGTTAATTGATTTTAGTTTAGGTGGCAGCTTTTATCGATAAGAATATCACTTGTCTGTTGCCCACTGCTGGGGAATCGGCCAGGTTGTTTCATCTTGTTAATCGGTATCAGCAGCACAGGTGCAGTTCCCACTGTCAAAAACTGAAAAGGCACCAATTCAATGACTACGTATGTCAATACGGGTAATGTGTAGCGTTGAATTAATGTTATATATTTTGTTATCTATTGTTGACTTTCAGTTTTCCTCGTCGTCCGAGGGAACGAACAGTTGTTTTGGGTGTCGCTCATAGTGTTCGTAGCAGACGAGCGGGATGCCCTACTAAGGCGTACGAGTTGGCCAGACGTCAATGCGAAAGATTCGTCAACGACTACAACCCCGTTCTTCTTCTTTTATGGCGTATGAAATTTTATTTCAAAATTGTGTGGTTAGTTGTCAAGTATCTATGTAAAAATAACTATGTGAAAAGTGGTCAACTGTTTTGGTCATTAGGTAGTTAAGATACCAATTTTGTTTGGTGTATGTTTTAAAATATACAGCATGGACCATTTATCTGTCGTTGGTTAGGTTTTGACGTAAGTTTGTATTGGTCGATTAAGTTCCCTAAAATTTATGACAAGATGCACAAATAGTCAGAATTTTTGCTTTGAAAAAAACTTAATCAAGTCTAAATCAGTATTATGCAGTTTCATGTTCGCCGTTAAAGTGAGCAAGTGGAAGTACATAATCAACAGTTGAAGTAACAAACTTCGCTAAAATTTTGGGAGTAAAATTTTGACGATGTACCCATTTGGTCGTAAAATTTTACCAAAATTGATTGATGAACACAACACTTACAGCAGGGAGAAAGTCTGGATGTATAAATAGGTAATTCTGTAGTAGAAATTGATGACGAATAAATGAAAATGCACAATTTGTGCATGAAGTGATAGAGTTGGCTGAAATTTCAAGAGTGATAATTCAGGATTTCTGCGTGTTGTATTAAATTTCAGCGCAATTGATTGACTAGCGGTTAATTTACAGTAAAATGAAACCAGCGATAGATAAATGGTCGACGCTGTATTTTTAAAGATATGTATTCAAAATGATATATTAGTATAATTCTAAAATAATACATGTCGATGCGTTTTTCCGTTGGGGGGCGACCTTTTTCAAATCCCAAATAGGGTTTTGGGACCAAGTGCAAAGTGGGTTTTGCGACCGTTTTTTTGGGGCTCAAAGGTGGGTTTTGCCGACCTTTTTTTGTGTAAAAATGGGTTTTGTCGACCTTTTTTAGGGCTTTTGGGCGAAAGATGGCTTTAAAACCTTATTTTGACCGAAAAATCGTTAAAAACGGTGTTTTTGCATTAAAAATGTCTTAAAAACCTTGTTTCGGTTAAAGAAAATGCCCTTAAAACTTAATATTGGAGCAACGAATGCAATAAAAAGCTGTTTTGCGCTCAAACTACGTATTGAATCAGTTTCAGCGATAAAATACATATTGAAATGCGTTTTTTTACTGAAAAATAGTACAGAGAACGCTAATTTTGATTGTAAAGTAGGCGAAAAACCTTGTTTTAGTTATAGGATTATTAAAAAGGAACCCTATTTAGTCATTTTTGAATGCAGTTCTTAAATGCTGTTTAGCGTTTGTAATCAATGTGAAAACCTTCTCTAGGCTTTTTGAGCAGTGCTAAATGCTGTTTAACGTTGCCTGAACCTGAACCTGAATACCTGAGTAAGTACCTGAATACCCTAATCTCGGCTTCCAGAGTAACCTGAAAACGCTAATCAGGTTTCAAAGGCAATCTGAAAAACGTGTTTAGGGTTTCCAAGTAATGTAAAAACGGTAATCATGGTTTCTAAGCAGTCTAAAAACCCTATTTATTATTTCTAAGCCATTCAAAAAGCCTCATTTGGGTTCTGGGGTAGGCGACAACCTAATTTTGTGCTAGAGAATATATTATCTGGGTTAAAATTTTCTTTATTTTGGAATCCAGAAGTGGGTTTTCATGTCTCTGAAAAATCCGCCGGGGGCGGGGACTTTTGCCGAAAAATCGGGCTTGGTGGGACCGGCCGCCGCTTTAACCGCTCCATGACATGTATGTCTAAAATTGGTTATTGGAAAGAAGTTATTTGATAATATTTGTTTTGTACAGTATGTATAATGTTATGATTGTATATATTTTAGAGGGGAACGTTGATGTGCAGTACATCGCCGATTCAAGCTACTTACTCAATCAGTAAGTTATTTGTATGTTCATATTTTTATGTACAGGGTGTGTCAAAAAAAAACAACCCAGCACAGTTTTTGCTGTAGCAACCGCAAATCTCAACCGATTTGAATGAATCCTACTTTAAATGAAAGATAAATAAATTCTTGAAAGAATGGTGAAGGCCCTATTAAGATACGATGCTTAGTTCCTGAGATATTTTCCTTCAAACTCAAAACAGAGATTTTGGCAGTGAACAAGAGCGATTCCGTTGCACTTTACAACAAAACGATTCCTACTGCTGAGGGGCAACAAGACTTTTACAAATGAAGTAGCCAAGCATGTGTGGCACCAGAAAAACCTCGTTACGTTAGCCCTGAGCAGTAGGAATCGGTTTTATTATGAAGTGCAACAGAATAATAAAAATCGCTCTTGTTCATAGCCAAAATCTGTTTTGATTTTGAGTGCAAATATCTCAGGAACCAAGCATCATATCTTAATAAAAGCTTCACCAAACTTTCAAGAATTAATTTATCTTTCATATAAAATAGGACTCACTGAAATCGGTTGAGATTTGCGGCTGCTACAGTAAAAAATCTGCTGGGTTGTATTAATCTCTGTTGTGCACTGCCAAAATCTCTGTTTTGATTTTGAAAGCAATTATCTCAGGAACTAAGCAACGCATCTTAATAAAAGCTACACCAGTCGTTCAAGAATTTATTTATCTTTCATTTAAAGCAGGATTCATTCAAATCGGTTGAGATTTGTGGTTGCTACAGCAAAAAATCTGCTGGGTTGTTTTTTTTTGACGCACCCTGTATATTGCATGCATGTAAGAGGTCATCGGCCGTATAGGGGGAGGGGAGTTGAGGGGGGTGTAGGGCCCGACCGGATATCCGGATCCGGATCCGATGCGGGCCGGCTATTGCGTTTATCCGATCCGGTGCCTGATCGGGATACTGGGGTACCGGATATTTATTGGATATCGATTTCTATAGAGTACAGAAATGTGTGGTCGTAGTGGTTGGTTTACATGTGTTTTGCGTTGAACGGTAGGTCTGTACTGAAGCTGTAAAAGGTTCCATCTCAGAAGGTGATAGATCGTGTCTAAACACAGATGGCCAAAGGTGGGCTGTGGGGAGTTGCCCCGCCTCAGGTTTTGACCTACCGCCCTCAGCCGAAATGCTAGCACATGTCTGTGTCTAAAGCCGGAAAACGTGCAGATGCTGTTATTTGATAAGTATAATTTGCGTTGCCTCAATTACAGATATTGATTCTTTTCTGCGTTTTATAAAGGTTCTTCTGACTATGCAAATTTTACTGTAGCAAAATCGGACCTGTTTTTTGACTGATATCCTATCCGGATCCGGATCCCATTTACCGGATATTGGGTACGATGCGATCCGCATCCGCATCCGGTTGAAAATTTTGATCTGGCGATCTGGCTAGGTGTCTGGCGCTGGCTAAAGCGAAAGTGGGGGCTTAAGCCAAATTCTAGTGAGGGGAAATAGTGCAGGGAGATCGCGCACTAAAAAACCTCGAATATTGCAAAAAAAACGCAATTTTGCAATAAAAATCGCCAAAAAACGCTTATTTGGGCTAAAATACGTACAGCAAAAACGTTCTCTTTTAGAGAAGATTTTGGTAAATTTAGTCTGTGAAGTTATGAAAAATTGTAAAAATTTGCCAGTGAATTTGTTTGCAGAAAAATCAAAGGAGCGGATCTGTAAAATCAGAGCGAGGTTTTGGTTCTAGAGGAGCGTGGTTTAATTTGGTTTGGGGGTCTACCTCCCTAAGGCCCACCTTTCTGTTAGATGTATGATATATTGTGTGATTTGGCTTTGTTTTTATAGATACATCAGCAAATATGTATCGAAGAGTGAGTCTGGAAAGGCGGCTGACGTGTTGAAAGCGCTGAGTAGTTCTGACTTTCGATTGACAAAGAAAAGCGCCTATCAGCGCCTGTGGTCTATTGGGACGATTACCCTGAACAAACGTCATACCGGCGCTCAGGAAGCGGCTGACAATATTCTCGGCAATTCGTTGTTCAAATGCTCTAGAACAACGAGGTTCTTGGATGTCAGAAAGCCGAGCGAACGAAGCAAGGTGCTTAAGCCGAAGGCGCAGTTGGAAGATCTGCCGCCAGATGCCAGCGTTTTCTTCCGTAATTGGATCGATGATCATTACCCGAATCGTGGCGAGCAGTTGGAAAACATGTGTGCTGTTGAAGTCTTTAAGAACTACGACATTGAGTATCAGGTGAAACTTTTCATATACTTTCTTTACAATAGAGAGCGTACTCTAGCCGGTTAGCAGGTCGTAATGAAGCTTGGCGCCCAGCTGAATGCGCTAAGACATTAGGCCTGTATTACATATTTATGTTTGTTGCCTTTTATTGAATCCAGTCAGTCGAAATGGTAATGAGTTGTGGCAGTACGTACAGTACCACTGATCCATAGAGTCGCATTCTGCATACGTATGTCAAATCGGTGGCAGCTTATGCGCGCGCGTATGTAATTACAATTAGAAACCGTGCTCCTATATTCCACTGCTGCGCATGGGTGGCCACCAAATGCGATAAGTTTGCTGAAACACGCATACGGCACCACAGTTTAAGCTGCTTAACCTCCGGACGAATCTCAACTTTTTGTCTCTGACTTTCCTGAAATTTTATATTTTGGTATAATTCTTCTTAAAAAGACATTTTATCACATTCCTTAGCTGTCCCCTAGGTGCGCCTTTAGGAGCTCTTACTCCGCTTAGCGCTCCATAGGAATTGAAAATTCTATACGTCCCATCAGGCGAAATTCTAGGCTGTGCATGCTTCCAAATTGTTTGTTTTGAAAAGAATTACTGCTGGAATTTGACCAATCTCAACCCTTCAAAGCCAAAGCGAAGATTAGTTTGAGGCTTTTGCATTGATTCTACTGAGGTTGTACTTGTACATACTTGCTGCTTCACAAGTGAGCACCAATTGCATTTTGTTTAAAAAATTAGTGAGCAAACAATTTATTGGAAATAATTTCTTGTGGAGGCGCCGGAGCGACTTGGGCCTCAGAGTGGAAATTGTTGACAGAGTCGAGCCGCGGTGTGGGGGTAAATCCTGATGTACGTTATGTTTACTCTAAACAGTATAATTTGTAGTTTTGAGGAAAAATGAGCTTTTCCTTTATATGCTATGAAAACGAAATATCTGTAGATCTAGAGTCCAATTATGAGCATCTAGCTATCTAATTAGCATCTAGAGTTTTTGGGAAGTTCAATGATGCATTTACGATGTTAGCAGGTCAAGCCTTTCTAGAGATATGACTAGTGTTGTTATGACTACTAGTCAAAGTCAAAGTCATAGTTAATACTTTTGTGATATCGCAGTCAAACGGACAGGTAGTCAAAGTCAAAGTTTGACTACCTTCGTTACCATAAATACGTAGTCAAACGAAGACCAGGTAGTCAAACCGTTTGACTATGACTACGTTTTGTTATAAGCAGCAGGGTTTTGAAGCATAGTTTCCGCATTTTTAAAGGTTTGCAACTAAATATTTTATAAATTTGTTTCATTTTTTGCTCTTTAGAAGACAAACAACCCTTTTCTCTAAAATTGTGAAGGGATAACAGGTGTCAGTCAGTAAGTCTCTGCTTGATGCAAGGCAAATTCCACAGTTTCGTCAGGGTGAAAATTATGGCATACAGTACAATTCCTTGCTTATCAAGCAGAGAAGAACAAGAGAAAAACAAAGAACTACAAAACACCAAAGTAAAGTGAGTATTTGTCTATTTTTGCGGTGTCTCTCCTAAAGATATTTTTTACTTTGATATTCTTGAAAATTAAACAATTCCGTGTTAATTTTTAGCAGTTACTATACTGTTTGTTTCAAAGTAAACAAATTGTGGCCTCAATCAAAGTCATTTTTGACTGACACCTGTCGACTCAAGCATATAAATCGATGAAAATGTCAATTTGGCTCTGTCTCAAAAAGTAGTCAAAGTAGTCAAACCGGTGGTCTTGATAGTCAAACGGTTTGACTACAATATAGTCAAATTTGACTACCCTGGTATTGTACTCAAACGAGTGGTAGTCATAGTCATAGTCAAACGGAAATTTTGGTATTTTAACAACACTAGATATGACCAATCAAAGTTTCCACAATTGCGAAAATCAGCATTTTTCAAAAATTTTAAAGATATGGGCTAAAGCTTTCTGAATGTAGTGTTTACGCGGGTTCAAATCGATGGTGACACTTTCTAACCCTGAAAACTTGACACTGATAGCGTAATTCGGCTTCGCATGACGGGTGGTGCAACTGCAAGAAAAACAGCTTTGCATTGAAAACAAAAATTTAGGGTGTAAATTGTAGATGTTTTCAGTACTAAAAATTGATTGCGGGTACTTAGTATTTTACTAGGGATGTACTCACTGGGGTCAGATTTGTAAGAAGATGTGAGTCCGTCCGTCTTCCAAATTTTGCGACCCAGACTGGCCCGACCCGTTTGTCACTTGGTCTGGGCTGGCCTGGCTCGGTCGAGCCCGGTTTTTTCAGTAAATGCAGTATGCGATGGTATAGGTGAAGGGTACTGTAGGCATATCCCTTTCGGTTTTTTAAATGGATTGGCTGTTTTGTTGTTTTGTTTTCGCTATATTTGGTTAAAATTCAGTGTTTGCTTTTTTTCGTTTGACGGGTAATAAGTTTCTTGATGAAGCAATAAGTTTCATTAATTTTAGACTACTGTGAAAACTCCGGCTGCGTTGGCCAGACGAGTGCGCACTTTGTGTGGCAGTTATGCTTTCTTCCGTCGAGACAAACCGATTGTAGTCAAGTTGCCCTCATTTAAGAATTCTGACAGACATTCAGAGGATTATTATTACTCCTGTCTGCTGGCGTATAAGCCATGGCGGTCTGAGTCTGAGCTGATTCCATCCGGAATGTCGTCGCGTGAAGCTTTCTTCAACTTCTTGGCCACCGCTGACGAGCAGACAGTAGATTGGATCCGTCAACACAAGCAAACTAGAGAGCGTATAGATGAGGCGCTGATGGCCACTGACTCCTTGGATGTAGCAGAAAAGTTTGTTGCATCAATTTCTCCTGCTGCAGATTACGAAGTTGACCCTGAAGTTCCACTCGATCCTCGCTCCACAGAAGAGAAGCTGGCTGATCTGCAGTCTTCGGTTGAGTTGCTGAATATTGAGCAAAAAGAGGTCTTTGAGAAAATTACTACATACTTAGCAGATCGAATCAAGGATCCATCGCTGAAACCTTTAAGACTTTTTGTCAGTGGTGTCGGCGGCACTGGTAAAAGTTTTCTGCTTCGTACTGTACGGCAGTATGTGGATTTGAAGTCATCTGAACAAGAGAAGCAGCAGTACCACTGTATAGTAGGGGCTCCAACCGGGATCGCTGCGTGGAATGTCGATGGAGCTACACTACATTCACTGTTTCGTTTGGAAGTGCATCGAGAGGAAGACAGCTGTCCGTCTTACCGATCTCTGCAAGGACGTTTTGGAAAAGAGCTGTATCAGAGATTTAAGAACTGTCTTCTTCTTATTATTGACGAAATCTCCATGGTGTCTGCTGCAACATTTGCTAAACTGAATCGCAGACTTACGGACGTATTTGGCGTCAAAGAGAATAGCACTTTTGCCGGACTCAACATTGTGGTCTTCGGTGACCTGATGCAGCTCAAACCACCCAAACAGAGTTTTGTGTTCGAGACTCTGAAGCGTCATGAGGTGAAAGCGGTTTGCCCTTTTGGCTGGGACCCTAAACTATGGTCGGAATTTGAATTTGCTGAATTGACTATCAACGAAAGACAGAATCAGGACTCAGGCGAGTATTCTGATATCTTGAATCGCGTCCGACTTGGCAATTGCACACCTGAGGACGTTGAAAAGCTGAAAGGGCGAGTTATTTCTTCAAGACCGGGTCAGGATTCTGTAGAGGCTGCTGTTGAGTTTGCTATGGACAGGTTGGCTTCTGGAAAATCGGATAAAGGGGTTCCGATGCTGGCTGTTTTCCCTAAACGGAAGATGGTTACTGCCTACAATCGATTAATTATGGCGCAATTCAAGATAAAGCCTGAAGTGTTATTAGCTTCCGACTCAGGAACTGGTCGATATAGTGCCAGTGCTGGTCAGGGTTCGAAGGACTCAGGCAGCTTGAAGAAATTGGATCTGACCAAATTGGACTCCAATTCGACAGGAGGGCTTGAATATGGATTGGGAGTTGGTGTTGGTTGCAGACTTTTGCTTCGTCGAAACGTCAATGCAGCCAAAGGACTTGTGAACGGATCGTTCGGCACACTCATGTCCATCAATGCAAGTTGAATTGATTTAGATTAGGTATACATTTTATATTTTAGAAAAAGAACAATCGGGTGACTTCATTGTTTGTACGATTCGATGGTCAGGAGGAAGACACGGAAGTTCGAAGGGTGTACAGTGAATTCGAAGTAATGAAAAATGTAACAGCCCGTCGAGAACAGTTTCCGCTTTCGCTGGGTTACGCTATTACGGTACGTTGAGTAGCTGTAGCTGGATCTTAGACCAGGGCGAGTGAGAATTTTTATGTTGCAAAATAGGGTTTAAGAGAATGCTTGAGGGTCGGGTTTAGCGGCGTCAGCGTTCATAAGGGTCAGGGAAGTCAGGGAATTTTAAAATGGTCAGGGAAGTGCGGGAAAAGTCAGGGAATTCGTGTCTAGTCAGGGAAAATCGTCTTCACTTAATAGGTTATAAGACGTGTTTTCAGCGTTTTTGGCTTGTGTTGCTTTGCGTCTGTACCATACATGTCGCTGGGTTTTTCGCTGAGGCGGGACCTTTTTCAAATCCCAAATAGGTTTTTGGGAGCAAGTCGAAGGTGGGTTTTGCGACCTTTTTTGGAGGTCCAAAGGTGGGTTTTGTGGACCTTTTTTGGGGCAAAAAAATTAGCTTTGTCGACCTTTTTTGAGGATTATGGGGCGGAAAATGGCTTTAAAACCTTATTTGTACCGGTAAATCGTTAAAAATGCTATTTTTGCATTAAAAATGTTCTAAAGAGCCTGTTGGGTTTGAAGAAAGTGCCTTAAAAACCAAACATTTGGAGCAACGAATGCAATAAAAAGCTGTTTTGCACTGAAACTAGATATTGAATATGAGTTTCGGCCATAAAATACAGATTGAAATGCATTTGTTGACTAAAAATAGTACAGAGACCCCGAATTTCGATTCTAAAGCAGGCGCAAAACCCTGTTTTGACTTATAAGATTACTAAAAAAAACCCTATTTAGTGATTTTAATGCCATTATTAAATAGTGTTTACGGTTTCAAAGTAACCTGAAAACGCTTTGTCCTCTTCAACGACATGTATCGTCTGTACGCACGGATAGTAGAGTATGTGTCTGGCATGACGTGATTTAGATTAGATTGTTGTAATTAAATAACGTCCTCGCTACCGTATTTGCGTTCAAATTTTGTGTGGTTTACTGTAAAAATCTTTTCGCATCGTTTAGTTATTCTAAAGAAAGAAAATTCTTTCAAATAAAATTATTTATGGTATTTTTTATTGCCAGGTACACAAATGTCAGGGGCTGACATTGGATGAAGCTCTGATTGATGTTTGTTCGGAAACGTTTGAATATGGACAAGCATATGTTGCTTTGTCACGTCTGCGTACATTGGGCGGTCTTCATCTGGTGTCATTGGATCCTGGGTCGTTTCTGTGTAACATTCTATGCTGGAACGAGTACAATCGACTGCGTTCAATTTCGGGTTACGAGGCTTTGCCGAAGTGCAATCAAACAGTCAGAAGTTACGTACAGAATCCTAAGCGGAAGAAACACGCTAGCAGGTTAGTAATTTAAAAAAAGTACGGGTAACTAACTGCTTATGTATTGTCATTGTTTCAGGTCGTTGGTTACCGCCGAGGAAGGAGATGCTGTACAGAATACATTGCAACTTAATCAGTATGAGTTTGAGGTCATACCGCAGTTTTCTGAGACGAGGGATTATTCGTTTATGACTTCAATTCTACGTACTTTGCTGTTTCTTTCGAAGAAATCAGTACGACCGATATATTTGTACTGATGTTAGAACATGTGCTATAAATTTTAGTGGATTGATCTTACTCTGACTGAGGAAGAAAATAACGACATTCTGAGATCAGACGTTAATACTTGGCTTCAACTACGTGCTTATGAGATGGAAGATGGCTATTTTTATGAGGGAGATATTGACTTTTTCAAAGAAGCTGTGAGAGAAGGTATGTATAGTATTATTAAGATTTTGAATTTTAAGATGTCTTTGTCGAGTTCTGTAATATTTTTTTTGTGCATGTACTTGATACTTATCATAATCAAATAATTGTCTTCTAATTGTGTTGCTTTCAGCCATGCGTCAAGAGAAGAACCCAATGAGCACACCACATTTTCTATGGGATGTCATAATGAAGTTACTTCCGTTCGACGTCAGCAAGATCTTTGAATTCAAAGTAATATATCTATCTTGCGCGCAACAGGGGAAGTCTGTCCAGGGGGTTCGCCCTCCCACAAAAAAATAGGACAAAGCCTTCTCCCGATCAGCGACACCCTCCCCTCTGCCCCGCCAGACAATTTTTGTGATGCCCGTCCGGGCCCCACCGATTCTTCTGCCAACTAAATTTTTCAACAAATTTTTCTACTTTTTTAGAATTTCTGACATTGAAATTGATAAAAGAGCCTATAAAACAGCACTTTTGGCTGTATATTTGTGGAAATTAACGATTTTAGCGATTTTTAGGTCAAGATTGCCGTTTTTTTCTATTTTTTTAGCGTTTTTAGTGCTGAACGCCACTCAATTTGTGTTAAAACCATGCGCCTGTGGTCTGCCCCTAAAAATCTGATCCCCTTATAACTCTCGTTTTCCGCCTTTAGCAGATCATGTGTTACAGTACTATATGTACAGTATCAAGAGCTTTCGTTAAACATGCACCGTATGAATAAAATCTGGAAATTTGTTAGATTTATTTTACTCTTAAAAATTTTAGGTGAGAACGTATACGACTTGCGACATCTGCAAACGGCATTCATTCACTACGCTTGAAACAATTTCGTACAATCTTCATCATGATGACGATCACTCCGGACGCGTTGTACCTTTGCGGACGGCTTTTGAAAAGTCGGTAATAAAGAATTGCGAGTTTTGTGCTCAGATAGCTTCTGCTGCCGTTTGTGATGACGGAGTGTTGCGTAAGCATATTTTACATAATGAAATTAGTTTTAATACTTCGTCTGAATACTTTGTGTTAAGCATTCCACTGTTTAATGAGGAGGTGCCAGACGAACGGCTGTATTGTTGGCTGAAATTTTTTGGTGAGAGCAATAATGTTATTTGTGGATACGTTTGTCGGCTTGTGGCAGTGATTTATTTGGTTGATGGAGTTGGCTGCCAGTATTACGGCTGTCTTTTGCGAGGTATGAATGAATGGTGTCAGTGTACGGATGTTAGAAGTTTTAAACGTTTTAATAAGTTGGCAGATGTGCGTTTTGATAGAAAAAACTGTCACATGTTGTTTTTTCGTGTTCAGAAAACTGTTTGACTTATCTCGCGCGTCTTTGTTTTATTGTTTCATTGGGTACTCTAATATACGTACATACCTGATATGAGTTACCGGCCCGGCAGTACATGAATTTTTGGCTGGATTCATTTTATGTTTGCTTAAGTACCGGTGTTGGTTCTTTTTGACAGCTGTTCTTGATTTCCGTATTTTAGCCGGTAGTGTTGCGGTTCTGGTTGGCAGTAATATGTACGTACTGTATGATATACTGTATAGCGCTTGGCGTTATTGCGTGGTTCTATACGTACTACTTTCGAAATTAAAAGTTTGATAAAAGCTATTCTGTCGTCTGGGTTCAGTACTATTGAATTAAGTTATCGCACGACGATAGTTTTTAACGAAGCTGAAATACGCTGCAAATAATTGCCGAATTAAAATAGTTTCACTTGTCTGCGTCTGTGGTGTATTGGTAGCAACTTTTGAATAGAAAATGGGTTGACCCGCTGATTGCCTCGCATTTGGCCCTTTATGGGTTCTTTACTGGTTTGTCCGGTGTTCATTGCGTTGTAATAAACCTTCACTTTCGTCCGCAACCAAACTGGCGGATTGATGAGTTAATAGGTCGGCATGACTATTCGAAGTTGGATAGTAGAGATGTGGCACAATGCAGAGAGCATATGGAAGAAGTGTGGCAGTTACCAAAGTTAAAATCGCGGTAAGCTGAAGGACAATGGATATTTTCGCTTCGGCTACTGGTGTAGGCGGCCGAATGTTGTGAATTATCCAGTAGTTTAGTAAGCCATGCCATGCCGGCGCGGTCGCGGTTAGAGATGCAACCGTAAAATAAAATACCGGATACCGGATACCGTATACCGGATAATTTTTCAGAAGACCGGATACCGGGTAATACCGGATAATACCGGATAATTTAGAATCGTCAGGTGTGTAGCAAATAGGAATCAAAGTTAGATAGAAATTTCTTTTTTCTTCAAGAAAAGGTCGAATTTCTTCATTTTTTATTGCTAAAACTGGTTTAGTTGATTATGTAAACAGTAAATCGTTATGCCGAAAGAGAAAAGAGGTAAAATTTGGCGTTTTTTCGCTGAAACGGAGGATGGACAGACACTCTATTTTTAATGTTGACGAACGCGTTATCTCAGGAAAGGATCAGTGCACTGGTTCGATGATTAATTATCTGAGACGTGACTAAGATGAGTACAGACAGTACATTAATGATGAGGTGCCTGACCCTACAGTGCAACAGAACATCTATGATGAGAGAAGAAGCCGGTTGGCTACAGGCTAGATAAGGCTGAAAAGTTGCTGTCAATCAAAACAAATCTGAAATTTTGAACTTTCCGCGTGTTTAAGAGATAGTATGGTGGAGTTATTTAGTACAAGTAGCACTAGTGTAGCTGTTATGTTGTACCGGTAGTAAACTATCCCTGGTCATTATGCAGAGTAAACGAGAAACTGACTGTTTACAAACGGAGCTTTAGTGATTTCAGTTAAAAACACACAATACTACATGGATGGAACAGTTGCAGAGCTGTACACCTACCATCTAAAATATCCGGTATTATCCGGTATTATGAATACCGGATACCGGATAGTGAATAGACCCAAAAAAATACCGGATAATCCGGTATATACCGGATAATACCGGTTTACGGTTGCATCTCTAGTCGCGGTGGCGTGCGCCTCTTTTCATTGTTGAGATGCGCTGTTGTTTAGTGTTTGGTAGCCTCTATTACTAACAAACTGGCATAAAGCAGGTAGTCTACTGTTCACCCCGATCAGACCCTCAGCTAATTCCAAAACCTTGGATGCTTTATACTTCCTTAACGGAACCAAATTATCAGAAAATACTACGCCTGGAAATATCTACATGTAAATGCGTCAATGAGTTGCAATTTACAACTGCGCTCGAAATTGTCTGTGTTACCAGTTCAACTGTTTGTTGCATTTGCATCCCTAATTCAGAGATCCTTGAATAACAAATTAAACAAACGAAAAAAAAGAAAAATGACCTATTATAGACATCTGCTTACTAAAACAATCATAGCATTCGATTCGGTTTTAGGGTTTCAGGGTTTCGGCTTTAGGGTTTCAGCACTATTTCCAAAGGCGGTTTCAGCGACCTTTTTTGGCTCAAAAGACGGTTTTGAGGACTAAATATCGGGTAAAAATCCTGTCAGAAATGTCAAAATGCCCTTTAAAACCCTACCCTACCTTTCTCCACCTCTTCTTTTCTATTATCTTGTTTGCTCAGTTCTGTATCCGTCAGTTATAGTTTTCCACTGTCCACTGGTCGAGTCCACTGGCTCTTTGTGTCTGTCTATCGGAATTTCTCTGTCCTTCTCTATGTGTATGTCTATCTTTGTTGCTTTGTCTGTGGTCTATCTATATGTTCTATACGCTTTTCTCAAGTTGCCTCTGCCACCATACCTTATTGAATATTATTCCAAAGGTTAAGAAATTAGAAGAGAAAGTGTTTTTGAAAAAAAAATAAGTTGACCTTTCTAGAGATAAATGACCCCTGTTTAAAATGCCCCAAAGGACAACAAAAAATTAGAGATAATTATGAAACCAAATCGCTCCAAAGGTAAACAAAAAATTAGAGCGCGCGCTAACAACGCATATCCCAAGACTAAAACGTTAAGCGACACGCTCCAAAGAGGAAAGGTCGCGCCGCTCCCTAGCTTCCATAGCTATACCATACTTATTATATTAACGATATACATTAGCAAACCTATACATTTTCAGAATTTGTAGTAAAACATATGATAAAAAATTTCAATAGTGAATATAACTTTATTTCTGTCTTTCTGTCAGAATTTTACAGTATATTCTTAAACAATCATAATCCTAATGCTACTACCAGTCGTGGATCTAGGATTTCCAAATGCGGTTCGGGAATGGATCGAGCCCAAACAGATTTCAAAAACGAGAAAATCTTAAAAAAATTACCGTTTGAGAAAATCAGTCTAAGAATCCGTCTGAAATGAATTCAGAGCATAGAACTAATACATAGTTTTAGTTGTCTGAACAGTTCTCGCTATTAGCTCATATACCATTAGCATCAAAACCAACTCATTATCAAAACAAACACTAAGTTTTATTCAACGTATTATTTCGATGGTATACTTACGCAAAAATCTCAGTAATAAAAATTACGTAACTCCATTGCCAAACCAACTTTTACCAAGAAAAAACAAATCACTATCTTAAATAAGAAGAGAAACAGAATAAATTACTACACCATACAGTATACGTACATACAAACATAATAATACAAACAAATTAATTCATATTACAAATCTACTGACATCGGATCTCACATATGTATGCCTACAGTAGTTCGAGAGCCGTACGTACATACTGTACAACCCTACCATCACATCCAAGTGGTCTTCTTCGAAACTGATAGTTAGATATCGCCATTCCAGACAGTTTGCCCTTTTTTCACTGCCAAATCACTCCTAGTCATGCGTTTATAAGCATAGTTACTAAGAAATCGCCCTGCGTTGACGTAATGGTGCTGACACCTGCCAACAGCTCCCCGGCCATAATCACAAAACCGCTATCGGCCTATTGCTGGTCCATCAGAGACCTCCTGACATCGCCGATCTTTTACTCCTGTATATGTAGATATATTTAGTATGGATGTGACAGAAACGTTGTAAGCATAGAAAACAGATTAAAAATACGGAGCGGCGCGACCTTTCCTCTTTGGAGCGTGTCGCTTAACGTTTTAGTCTTGGGATATGCGTTGTTAGCGCGCGCTCTAATTTTTTGTTTACCTTTGGAGCGATTTGGTTTCATAATTATCTCTAATTTTTTGTTGTCCTTTGGGGCATTTTAAACAGGGGTCATTTATCTCTAGAAAGGTCAACTTATTTTTTTTTCAAAAACACTTTCTCTTCTAATATTATGAGTAGTGAAGGAGTAAGACAACAGCTGCAACAAGCGGGCAAACGGTTCACTACATAAAAAGGCAGAAAAGCTGCTGTAACCAAGTTCGGTGGTGCCCGCAGGCAGTCTGTTCCAGATTTTGCAGGCAGTGGGGAAGAAGGTCGAGGCAGTGGTAACCGTTCTGTGTACAGTCAGTCCGACCGCTTGACCATGGCCCATTCTGTGGCTTCTCCTACCGGGAACAACTGGAATACAATCTCTACTACAGTATCTCTGACCATAATAAAACCGATAGAACAATTGCATTGAACGTTGCACAGACAAACGCCACACAGGAACAACGGAGATCTTAGCAGCTGCATGGTACTCATTCAAAAGCTCCGAGTACGTGCGAACATAGTTGTTTTGATGTTGTTTGAGAAAGAAGTATTGAACATTTTCCAACTTTGTTCGCCATTTCTTCGTAGATGGGAACCAGACTTTAATAGCGTACAAGATTTGCGGCAGAATAACGCCTGAATAGACACGCTCCAAAACATAAAATGGGCAAGCGCCTCTAAAGAGTCTGAAAAGCGCTCCTAGAGCCCTCTTAGCCTGTACACAGACGTTTTGAGTTTGCTGAACAAACGACAATCGGCGATCAATCAATACACCAAGATATCGATGGCATTCGACTTGTCGGAGTGGCTGGCAGTGAAAGAAGAGCAACGTCCGAGACCACGAATCATGGGGGTAACTAAAAAAGACCTCAAGTCTGATCGTAGGCCGTAAGGCCCGCCCCGTACTCGTGTAGGGTTCATTAAGAAACAGCTTTACTTTATATTTTATACACATTTCACGGGCCTAAAGCTATTTTGAAGCTTGCAGGAACGCTAAGCACAAATTTACTTTATTGTGAAAGCTCCTAGTTGTGCTTTGCATTCCAAAGATTCATAAAATAATCGGTGTCTGACTGTTATTTACAACTTGGCGTTGTACGGCGCAGTGATTGACGCTCAACAGGCGCCCTTGCGTCATTTAGCAAAAGGACCCGCGTCCCCGAACTAGTGTTACGTGCCCCCGGTGACCTGCATTTTCAAAAAATTGGTGTAAGAGTTCTGTTCACAATAAACTAGAAGAGATGTGCATGCATCGGCATGCGTTTTTAGTGCCCAACCTCCTCCCAAAATTTGGGCTCAGAGTCAGACCCCCGGCCGGCGCTAAATGGAAAACGAAAAAAAAGAAAAAATACGCCGTCCCGACCTCCACTTACTAAAACAATCGTAGCATTCGAGTACACCGACATATATGTCTGCCCAAGAGCATATGGGTAGATATGACAACTTGCTATCGTTTAAGCATAAATATAACAATCTTCGTCCAAGCCCCAGGACGGTGGCTCTTTTTAAACAAGAAATGGGCAAAAATTTCCTACAGTTGGAACACTAATCGGCGCAAGTCGTGATCTCCCTATCCTGAAACCAAAAAGCGCCCGAAAAGTGAAAACGACGCGCCATATCGAAAATAAATTGGCAGAATTTATTTGATTCAGCCATAGAGTTCTATAATCTGATCTTATGTGTATCTAGATCTCTATGATTCAGCACGGGGCTGGCATGGCAGATTAAGGACATAGCTAGCGAGCAGTAGGGTGGCACAGACTACTACCGATCTGGGGCAGCATAGTTGGCTGTATGTAGCTAACAGGAGGCCACAGACTACAACCGATCTGGGGCACCATAGGTTGCTTTGCTACGGCCGCTTGTAGTTTGACGACGAAAAATTGGGTGCCCCTGTTGGACGGCATGTACTACTTGCATATTTATTAACGCAATTTTTGGTGTCGTGACCGTTGGCACGAGAAATTGGCACTTTCTAGAACTTTGAATTTGCCGCCCTCGTTAGCGGCATTTTGCGGTTCGCTGTGAGACGCTGGAGTGTAAAGCAGAAATATGGCAGCGGCAAGGCAGGATCAGTGGCCACTGGGCCAAGTCTGAGCCGGTGGTGGGCTCAAAACGAACAGTCACCTCGGCCGAATCCGAGCCGGTGGTTGGCGGAGCGAATGACCGGGTTGGGTAGGTTCCCTTCCTGTAGGTTTTAGGCGTGTAGATGTAGGCCTTTCCTAGCTTTAACTGTGCGTGTGTGGTGTGTGTGTGGTGAGATTGTGATTCGTTTGTGAGTGTATTGTATTTGCTGCTCGTAATACGCAAAATGCTCATAAACATATTGTCTCCATAAATACGCGTCCCGCTGTTGTGAAGTCTTTTACTTACAAAGCTGTTTTCGGTGCCCTTTCTAAACTGAAAGTAGCTCTTCCTGTCTTTAAACAATTTCCCTGTTTTCTCGTTAGGCACAGCACCAATCTAACGACATGGTGAGCCCGACGTGATGTCTGTGCGCTAGCCTGAGGAGTCGAAGCAGCTCAAATCGCAAAGGCGGAAGAGCAACCTGTATCAAGTCAACTAAAAGATGCGTGCGCCATTCGCCGATTTCAGAATTTCAGCGTTCGATCAAGGAGTGAGCAACTGAAATGGCGGTAGGCAAAGATGAAACGAAGATGCAAGACCGATCTCAGAGCAATGGAAATTGGCCTGGTGTGTCAGTCATTGTCAAGTCTGAGTTCTTGTGCTTTTGTTCGTCTTTAATCATCATTACAATGAGCTGGACCTCCCCAGGCACAGACATTGAAGTCAATACATCAGTCATGCTGATGTGACGGTTTGCAAGCTGATTTACATTCTTCCGAGTGCATTTTTCTTACTGCAACTTGATTTTGGCCGATTCTTGCAACGACTCTGCCTCTGGGGCCTGCTGCAGTTTCAAAAGGACAGTGGCTTTCCTATCTGCTCTTCTGATTGAGCGTCTTTCTGAGACTCTGGAACACGTTTCATTGTGACGTCTTTCCAGGCACTGCTGTCATTGCTGTGGACACCTTTTCTTTTTGCCTGAAGCAGTTTCTGCTTGAAGCCGAGTCTTTGTTGTAACTCGGCGTTCTGTTCTCTGATTGATCTCTGCTGTCCCAGCTCAGTCAGCTACTGTCATATCTACTCAGCGGCCTACCACCAAGTATTTGCTGTATTCAGTTAATTGCTTTGTGTGCCTATCACTATTTGACTCTGAACTGTTGGACTGGACCAGGACCTATGAAGACACTTCAAACAGCTGCAAGAAGAACCCAGACCTGGCCAAACATTTTGCTTGGGGAGTGTCGCGGAATGCGAAGATGTCAGTTAGACTTTATGCGCTGTAGTGATGGTTAGGCGTCAATTCTGTTTTTGCCGAAGCGATAAGCCAGCTATTCGTTTGAGAATTGGTCGGCTCGCGGCTCGTGAGCGTAGGTGACTCACTCTCTTTGTGTAGAAGATTGGGAGCTGGCAGAAATAGGAATTGAGCGACTAGTGATCTGAGGAAATCTGAGCTATTAGGGTGATTGTTGTTTTATGTATTGTAGAAACCTTATTGGCGCGTTCTTCTGTTAATAGATAAACGTTGGTTTTAAAACGTATTTGTGTAATTTCATTGCCATACAGATCGAATTGTCGTGCATTTTAATATCCCTTCTTATCGCGCGCTGAAGCCGGAGTTCATTAGATAGAATTAGGCACCGGTCGCGGTATTTGGTGTACCGATTGAGTTCCTTTAATACGCACTTCCGACATGTAAAAAGCAAATGAGCGGGTTTTTCATTTTACTCCGAAATCCTGGTGCACCATTACAAACGATTCTTCCATAGGTGCTGGTGGGGCGTAGACAGGCTGAAGAAGCCAAACGAGTATGGCATAAAGTGTAACACACAGAATTACAAAAACGATCGTCCAATTAAATACGGATTCCTTGTACAGAGCGTACAAGCCATAGCTAGTGGCAGAAACAAGCGCGTCCACAATTCCGTACATTGCAAAAACACTGCCATAAACCGGTTGATGTCTCATGTCTATCAAATTCGGTAACAACGGAAGGACAGTTGTGGCAACAAGACAGTACCCTAACATAATGCAACACAAAACAGCAAACAGTTGCCAGTAATGATGTGCGAAGCGAAACGGCACTATGAACACCGCTTGTACGACTAGACCGACCAGAACGAGTGTACGGAACCTACTTACAAATCTAATCAAATACACTGTGCTGATTGTACCGGCTACAAGCAGTGATAGAACAGAAGAAGGCAGAATAAGCCTGAGCTGGCCGTAACTGCATTGGACTTTAGCCAACGCCCACTGGTCCAGTACGGGTTCTAACAAGGAAGGAAAGAGTTTAGCTACGGCCACAGCGCAACAGCTCGTCAGCACATGTCTGTCAGCGAACAGAAAGCAGACGGTGGTTGACCTGGTGCGTTCGTACGTTCCAGCACTGGTGAATTGGTTCTTGAGCAAGACCGCAGCCACTACACAGGTTGATGCTAGCACCGTCAGGAACACCAACTGCGCTATCGTGAAGCTGAGCGCGTTGGCGATTATTTCCACCAATGCACTAAACAGCCAGCCAGCTAAGGCTGCACCGACTGCACAGGTGAGCGAGACCGTTCTCTCCATCAAGTTGAGATATTTGTCCGCTACCATAGCCAGTGCCGCTGTATCAGCGAAGGCACATGCGATTCCTTGAGCAACTCGAACACCAAGCATGATGTAATAGGACTGCATGAATGACGTTAAGCCTGTCACTGCAATCATCACACACAAACCGAAGACGAAGGGAATCTTGTATCCGATTCTGTCCATCAAAATGCCGCTGCACAGATTGCCAATCAGTTGGGCAATCGGTTTCATCGAAAGAAGCAGGGCAAAACGATCACTATTACTGCTGCTACGCTCCATCAAAGCGTACGTGTTATTAGGATTGGATGTGGCATTTTCTGCACGCGGCATCTTAGCATGAGGCAGAAGATACAGCAACGAACCATATAAGACGTTGTTGCAGAATAGGGCTATACAGGCTACCAATAGAACTAAGTACTTCTGAGAGTCGGACCTCTTAGCGCACCTGGGTATTTTAAGAGCCATTCTATCTGTTAGAATAATACAGCCACTAGGCGACTGAGGGGCAGCCAGAACTTGAAACTGCACTACACATCAGTAAGTTTTTGCCTAGTTATAATTCCGGTTTTTGAACAGTTTCGTTCTTAGCAAACACAGCTGGGAACTGAGAAGATCGATTTCATTGGTAGAGATTATTAGTCCTGCTCCGGAAGTAGAAATTCTGAACGAACATTGAAAGGTGTGTGAAAATACAGGAGTCGGCGCCGGCGGCAATGAACTGTACGGTCTCTAAACAAGTTTATTGTCGGTCAAAACCTCATTCCATCTACATGTCTGGCACTTTGTTCATACACATATGCGCACTGTTGACCCATCGATACGATACGCACTCATGCCTTATTTGACCAAAATCTCTACGACCAACAATCGATAAACTCTTTCGAGCTAATGGCTTTAAAGACACAGCTTCTGTTGTTCGCGCTATTGGGTATGTCCTTTTCAACTCTAGTGATTTAATTTACGCACGTACAATGTACGTGCGTACGTGTACTGCAATATGTCTACAATATTTTCATCCATGCACGCGAACCTACGCCACATTAGGGCTTGGGCCACATTACAACCTTTGTGGTTCTTCTGCTTCGGCTCAAAAATATATAAACAGTGAAACCCGGTCATTGAGCTCTCAGGGAAATATGCTTTTATGGAAGTAGTTCAGTTCTGGAAGTTTGATTGGCTGCCATTACCCAAAATTCAATGCCCAGTCATCAGGCCTATTGTACAGGGTGTCCGAAAAATGACAACATTTCTTTTTGCTGTCATTTTCGCAAATTTTGATCAAATTATCTGAAATTTGAAACATAAGTGCCAAAATAGTGGGAATTTTCTGTGTTAAAGTTTGGTACATCAGGATTCATCCAATCCTGAGAAATTCAACAATATATGAAATTAAGAAATTTCAATTAAATGTAGAAGCAGTATAAAAAATGGAGACATTTCTTTCTGCTGCATCTTCTTTAATTTTTGTCGGAATTAAATGAAATTTTGAATATATGCGCAGACTATCGGGTTGTTTTGTAGGTCAAAAGTTGGCGCATGAACCCAGCCCAGCTTTTGACACAAAAAATTCCGATCCCGAAACAACAACAACATTGATTTTAGCGCCCCTTAGCTGTAATGAAGCTCCTGTAAATGTAATTAAGTTTGTCACCCATGTCTGCGCATATATTCAAAATTTCATCCAATTACTCCGACATAAATTAAAGAATATACAGCAAAAAGAAAAGTTTCCGTTTTTGATGCTGTTTCTACATTTAATTGAAATTTCTCGACTTCATATATTGTTAAATTTCTTAGGATTGGGTGAATCCTGATGCACCAAACTTTAACACAAAATTCCCACTATCTTGGCACTTATGTTTCAAATTTCAGACAATTTGGTCAAAATTTGAGAATATGGCAGCAAAAAGAAATGTTGTATAAAAAAAGATTGTTTTTTATTAGAGTTTCCATCATTTGCTCGCTAAAACTAATCAAATGTTTTTTATAGACATGCTTCGCTTGGTACAAAGTGCCTACTTGATCGATTTTGACAACAACCCTTACGGAGCGAAAAAGTGGAACACAACGAACCTTCATTACAGACTTTCTCGTTCACTCTGTAAGCACACGAAATGCGCCATACGAAATTAGGTCTCCTTACTGACAAATAGGGCCCGACCGGATACAAATTTCTACCGGCTCCGGATCCGGATATGCCCATATCCGGCCGGAGCCGGATCCGGATATCCCGGATATCATTGATCAACTTAAAATGGCCATATCTGGCCGGATCCGGATCCGGATATCCGGTCAGGCCCTACTGACAAATAGTTGCGATGACTGTGTGGCAGCCACTTTGGTGTCATTGTTACGATTTTTTCTTTAGATTTAAATGAAACCAATGCTATCCGAAAAGCTTTGAGACAGTTTGAAGAACACACCTGCCTCACTTTTACTGAGCACCCACAGGCCGAAAACAATGCTATCATATTTTTTCGGACAACAAAAGAGATGTACGACAGACAGATAAGTTGCGCTCAAGAGATCATTCATTCTTTCATTTGCAGGTGCAGAGGAACCGTGGGAAAGCAACCGCAGAACGTAATTTATGGGTACTGGCGCTGTTGGAGTGTAAGTTAGCTTTTTTGTCAGGTTTATGCCGACGTACGCTTTGCAGAAACCGGGTTACATTCTTCACGAAGTTATGCATAATCTTGGATTTCGTCATGAACACCAGCGACCGGACCGAGGCCAATATTTCAAGGTGCGTACAGCTGCGGTCAACCAACTGGGTAACATGATCGCTCTATGATCGCTAATAAAAAAAACAGTACGTAATGTACAAGTACTTGCTAAAGAGAAGAGAAATCTGATCACGTGATGTTGCAAGACTTTTTAAAACTTTAAGCTACGCTATCACTGTCAAGTCAAGCTAGCATTCATAAGTTGACACTACAGTTCTTATGTTTTTTAGATACTGCGTGACAACATAATTGAAAATATGACACGGTTTTTCGATCCGGTTGAACCTTCTTACCACAGCACCTATGGTACTACATACGATCCGTACTCAGTGATGCACTATGAACCAACTGTAGGTGGAATTAAAGCACTTGGTGTACTGAACTTGATGAAAGTAGTTTATAGCTTTTTGCCAAACCATCAGCCTTAGTTACAATGATACCGAAGTCGCCTGGAATTATTGCCGAAATCGTTGGACAAAAGCGGTGGCTCAGTAAAGGCGACATCGATACTATCAACGCAATATATTGCCAAAACCTGTGATACCACGTTTGTGACGCTGTAGCAAAACAAAGTCAATACAGCTTTACCGACGAGTCAGCCAGCACTGATTCTGAAGTATGTACTTACATGCAATACAATCATGATTCAAAAGTGACACTACACAATAAGTAATGCATTTTCTGCGAGAAAGTCAACTTTAGTTAGGTGCCGAAGAGAGGCGGCAAATAGGATCATCTCACGGATCGTGCGCCTCATATTAGTGTTTCCGATCAAATTAAAATTAAATAACAAAATTAAATTGTTTTGGTCAAAATCACCAAGTAAATAGCAATTTAATAACAAATTAAATTTCTCGCGATGACTGTTAAACAAATTAATATTATAGTAAATTTAGTAAAATTGGCCTAGAAATTTGATATAAATTTGATATGAATTTGATATAAATTTGCTTGATTTGGCAGTTTCACTAACCAAAGCCTGGCTACAAAACAACAAGTTCAGTCCAAAGATGACCTTCTTCATGCTTAAAGCAAAGATATTAACTGATTAAATGTTAATTTGTAGACCATTTATCGCCATCTGAAGCAAGGTCACCTCATTTTGGACTGACACAACCTAGGTTTTCAGCTGTTTCCTCAGGAATTGAGTATTGATTTTAGCAAATTTATATTTAATTCATATCAAATAACAAATTTGAATCAAATTTAATTTAAGAATTAAGGCACCAAGCAAATTAATAGCAAGTTATTTTCCTCTGAAAGCTGAGCAAGCAAATTAAAAGTTATTTAATTTAAAAATAAATTTACTCGGAAACACTACCTCATATCAGAATATGTTTAAAAAAGAGCTCAATCGAAGACCAACGGTACATGTGCGCCCTTCGATCAAATCATTAAGGGGTATCATACATACTATCCTTTCGATCGAGGCCTCAGGTCGCCCCCATCAGCCGGCCGTTTACCCCTAAGGAAATTTTTGGAAGAATTTTGTACAGAAAGTTATGATAAAAGTATGCCTAGATTAGGTGCAAATAGCTTATTTTAACGAAACACATTTCAAGTATTATTTTTACGAAAAACAAGCCAAAAACCTAGATTTTAGCCAAAAATGGAACTTTTTAGTGCACCAACGCACAGCTCTCTCTCAATGCTAAACTTCGATTTTCAACTTGACATACTCGACTGAATCAGAGACTGAAAGTGTTGTTTAGGGACTGACAGGGCAAGCACGCATAGAAAGTGCAGGTGGGCCTATTATCATTGATTTGGTTGCGTGGCTTGCTTGGCTGGCTTTGGCACATGTCGCATTGCAGTTTGCAAGGCTCCGCGCTTAGCCGCTGCGGGCGCAGGTTTGAATTTGCTGTGCTGTGTCCTGTGCTGCGCCGTGGGCTGACTGCGAATGCGCGCCCGCGCAGGGGCGGTGACACGTACGACGCTACATCTATGTTTCTGTCAGTTACATAAAAAGTTTGGTGTCTGTTTGAAGCTTTTAGGCTAATGACGGTCAGTCCGTTGCTTTTACAAGCGGAACAGGCCGTTCTGACATTGTTGTGGGCTTACTTGAAACTATTGCTAGCGGCCGGGTTGGTGGCGACGGCCAGCACCTTAATCGGACTGAAGCTTGGATTCTTGCTGCGACTGTACACCTGGCTGCTGTTGTATCTGTTCGAATGGGGCACGCACCACACCACCATATACGACGAGGAAGAAGAGAACCAGGCGCGCTCGAAGGCTGTCATTCCGCGCGCCAAAGTGCGCTCGACCGTGAAGCACGGGCTGATTCACGTGGATGCAGCTGAAGCGTTGAAACACAAACTAACCACTGGCAACTCTGGGCCAGCCGACCAAGCTCTCAACTATCTGACGCTTGTCACAGGCGACATCAGTGATTATATCAAGGCTGGCTTCGAAACGGTCATTCAGGACGAGGTCGGTACTGCGTTCGAATCGGAAGAGCTGCCCTGCTGGAACTTGCTCTCCCGAACTATGCGAGCCTACCCTTACATGCGCTGGCGCCTGCGCTCGCTCTGGGTATTCGGCTTCTTCATCAGATACTTGGTTCTCTTTCCCGTCCGTTTGGCGCTCTACCTCTTCGGACTACTGTTTCTTGGCTTGGGCACCCTACTGATCCTGGCAGTGCCGCGCAGTCACAGTTGGCACGAGCGTCTGGCTGCCTACTTTAGCATCGTATCTTTCCGTCTGATGGGCAAGGCGGCCAGTATGCTGGCGCGCTATCACAATCCCGAGAACCGGCCCAGAGGCGGCACTATTTGCGTGGCCAACCACACGTCTCCCTACGATATTCTGGTCTTGAACGCTGACTCCTGCTACTCGTTGACCGGTCAGAAGCACGGCGGAATGCTCGGTTACATAGAAGAAGCGTTGCACCGTCTCACGCCTCATTTGTGGTTTGAGCGGGAGAACGCCAAGGATAGAAAGTTTGTGTTGGACAGCATGAAAGACCATCTTCTCAACCCTCGCAACCCACCTATACTCATATTTCCTGAAGGGTAATGCCGACCGACCACGTTGTTGTGCTAGAAGACTGTTTTAGTGTGTGCGTTAACAACACGGCTGTGGTGCTATTCCGCAAAGGTTGTTTCGAGGCTGCTACAACAGTGCATCCAGTGGCAATCAGATACGATGCAAAGTTCTGCGACGCCTATTGGATTCAGGACACCTGGTTTATGTACCTCTTCTCCTTGATGACCAGGTTTCTGCTGCTTGAGAGATTGACGTCTGTATTGTGTACGGCCGGCGCTTAGCAACCTAAAGCACTTCTTTCTGAATGCTTATTTACTGTATGCTGTATGGTACAGGTATCTTACACCATCTAAATAATTGGCCAGACCCAATGGAAGAAAATTTTCCGGACCGAAATTTCGGCTTTCTGTAGTTTTTCTGATTGGACCATACATGTGCATGGTCGGCGGCTCAAGGGGACGGCCAGGTCTCTGTGCGTAGTTGCCTGCCTGCCTGCCTAGTCCTGCCTGGTTATAGGTGCAAATTTTCGGAGGGAAATTTAAATTTTCGCCCAAAATTTTGGCAAAAAAATCGAAATTTTCCGATAAAATTCAAAAATTTCCGGTAAAAATCAAATTTTCGACAAAAACCGTTTTTCTGGACAGAAACACTGTCAAAAAATCGACATTTCATGAAAATTTGAAAAAGTTTCGGGTTTGGTGCATAGTTGCCTGGAGGAAGGGTTGGTAGTTGCCAAAATTGATTTATATGGCTAAAAACGCATCTGTAGGCTTTCTAGCTGCCTCTCGCAACTTTTGGTATATTTTTATTTTCGCCCCCCCCCCCCCGCGGGCAC
Organism: Sabatieria punctata; assembly: GCA_030248155.1. Taxonomy (NCBI): domain Eukaryota; kingdom Metazoa; phylum Nematoda; class Chromadorea; order Araeolaimida; family Comesomatidae; genus Sabatieria; species Sabatieria punctata. Next base: position 125,655 of record JASANB010007419.1, on the reverse strand, counting down.
CCCCCAAGCACATGTATGGATTGGTGGACCCTTGGATTTCGCTGTGAAGGCTGACATGGTACATAATTGATTTTAAGGTTTTGAAGTAGGCATTCACCAATTCAGACCAGCCATAGCAAAAAGATTGACAGATAATCGTTCCAGCCAAAACGTGCTATACACAGTTCAGCGTCTTTCAACCTACAGTCTAATTTGAGAGGTTATTTAGTTGGTCAGTGGTCTGTGATGTGTGGTTCTTGCCGCCGATGCATATAAAAGCAGGACAATCAGCAGCCGAATTCGCCGACGAAGTGAAGGCGGCTATATCAGAAGCAGCAGGGCTCCGGTTCCTGGTGTGGGACGGACGCATGAAACAGTACGTGGTTAAAGCAGAGACGATTGAGAATGCAAAACGACTTTACTCCGAACGTTTAATTAAGCAAGCTGCCCTGTGCTCTCCTGACTTTACTTGAGTGCGTTCACAATATAAAAGTATGCAACACGTGTGAGAATAAGAAAATCACAGCCAATACAGACTAGAGCTCTTTAAAGCAATGGAACTGTAATACGAAACGACACCTTGAATTTGTTTTCAGTCGCCGTCGAAGTCATCATTGTCTGTCATTCCGTTTATGTACCTGACGCAAACTGACGATATTTTTTTGATAAAAAAACAGCTAAAATACCTGTGGTCCAGTCGAGAAATTGGTCTGTCGCTCTCATAGTTCTCCAGTATATCTTCGGCTTGCAAACCGTAGAGCTCTGAACAGAGGGCTCAATCAATCAGCTGACAAAATATCGAGACTGGTCTACCGCTAAAGACGTCGGATCTGTCCAGGGGGTCCAGGTCGCTGTCCTCGTCCAAAGCAAAGCGTTGCCCCGATGCATCGGTCACTGCCTCCTGCCCGCTGACCATTTCTAGCCACTGAGCATTGTGCCATCGGAACTTCTCTTCTTGAATTTTCTTCGCCCACTCATTGCCGTGCTCCTAAACTAAGCAGGAGCCGATTAAGTCTGAGCCATAAGCAAACCTTACCGCTATCACTTCCAGTGTGCTGTCGCACATTTTTCGTATCTCTGCGTTTTTGTCGTGCATTAGGTCGATCAGGTACGCGGGAACCTCTGTAAACCGAACGACTTTGGAAAGCGGTATGACGCTGTAGAAAGTTATTACGCGACTCGGCGAGCAACTTCAGTCTGGCCGCCTCGTGAAACATCATTTGGTAGAAAACGAAGATTATCTGCAGCACTATTTCATCGTCTTCTTGTTTGGCTAAAGGCGTTTGAGTGAGTGAGAAAGGTGCGTGTAGCTCCTCACCACTCAGCAGTTTGATCAGCGGCTCCACCAAATCGTTGTCGAGCAGCAACTGCGAACCGCCAGCATCGCTGGCCGCTGTGCCTAACAGGATGATGATTTCTAGCAGTAGATCGTCTTCGCACTGCCCTAGAATAGAACAGAACGCATCAGTGGTTCACAGGAATCAGTTAACAAGATTATGCAAAAAAGAGTAGTGTGTAAAATAAAAATTGCGCCAGTAGAGTACAGTCATCGCGCACGCGGAGAAAAATTTGGGAAAATGCCTTAAAAACATTTAAGATGCATTTTGCGAGAAAGTCAGCTTTGAGGGGGCAAGCAGGGTCATCTCACGGATCTGGCTGATATTAATATCTGTTAAAATAGAGCACAGTCGAAGACCAACGGTGCATGCCCGGCCACCAGCAACCCCCTGGAACCGGAGCTACACCCCCTCAAAGTTGGGTCGGCAGCAATTTTTGGTGTCATTTAAATACCTCTGACACCCTATATTTAAACGATCACCCTTCACTCGTTTCTTAGGCTAGGACCCCGAGTCTCATATGATTTTGTAGCTGTTCGAATAGCCCTTCATATTCTGGTACTCCCGATCCGATCCGATCCGATCTGGCGGGGGGGTCGTACAATGTACGGCCCTACGATCAGACCTGCACGGTCCATTTCGTTACCCCTTTATATCGTCATCTCGGACGTTTGCCCTTCTTTCACTGCCAAGCCACTCAAGCCATGCTGTTGGGCGCCAGGTACTAAGAGAGTGCCTGGCGTGGTGACGTCATGGTGCTGACAGCTCCCAGCGGCCGCCCGGCCGAGGAGGAGTAAACCGGTATAGGCCGTAATGCTGGTTGCTCAGACGGCTCCTGACGTCGTTGATCTTCCCTCCAACGCGGCATGCTTTTAGGAGCGGCTTTCGGTGCAACGGCAGATCCAGTTGGTTCCCATTTTACCTACTCACTGTAACCAGTTTTCGGTGGCCTGGGTGGAGCGTTGTGCCGACGACCAACTCTTTGCAGCAAGAAACTTGCCACGCCGAGAGGATGAACCACTACAACCACTAGGGATGCAGCGGCCGCCGTGACTCAGAGGCAGCGAGCTACCCACTGAGCCACTGACGCGGCCTGGTACTCCCGTTTCCACATCATAGCTGGTTAGCAACATATTCGCCGAAAACTACGAAATTGCTGCAAAATGCCACTCCGTTTTTTTCCGAAAAATCTTTATAACTTTTTATGCAAAGGCCCTGCCAAGCTAATGTTTTAACAAAAGTTAGGCATGAGTTGGCCAAACAAAATCAGCGCACTAAAGTGTGCTGTTTAGGGGGGGTATGGGGGGGTGTTTGGCCTCTCAAAGGTGTTCGAAAAAAAATTTTTTCTGCAAAGCTTAGAGGTTACACGGTTACTGTTATATGCAGTTTTGTGTTCTGAGTTCGAAAATGCATTCAGTTTAGCGAGATTCGATCTGGATCGGGAGAAATTGGCGTCCAAAGTTGAGACCAAGCCTATTTCTTGAGTGGCACTACTCGCTAGTATGACCATTAAATGCGGTGCAATGCAGTTTTTCTTATGTAGTTTTTGCTGCTGATTCCGAAAATAACTTTATTTTTGCTCTACGTTGCCTACTTTTGAAGATATCGGCATTTTTATGATTTGGGAACAAAACGGCTGCACTTGCTATAACATGCTCATTTGAAAGGTGACTCAATTCAGTCGCATCTAGGGTACAGAGCCATAAAAATTTATATCACCTAATGCAGTTTTTGCCGCTGATTACGAAAATGACATCTGTTTTTCAATCTGACTGCTCCTGAGCTACTTATGTAACTTTTATGCCCTGGTACTCAGACAATAAGTTATCTGTCAAATCTGGACATAATATGGTATCTATCTGGTGCAGTTTTCTCCGCTGATTCAGAATATCATCATATTTTTGTGCTACGGCCACTCAGTCGCAAGTTATGGACCTCTGAAGTTTCATTAAGAAACATGCCGTGACAAGCCGTAATCCTGAAATATATGTTCAGCATTCACGCATTTCTGAAGGGAACCTTTTGTCAGTCAATAGTGTACCCGAACTATTTTGACCCGCTGAGTTCAAAAATGGCGTTTGTTTTAATCTTTAATTACTCCTTTTGCAGATATACAACTATTAATGCAAATTTGGCTTGATCAGTAATATCTCAAAATTGAACAGCAGTAGAGAAAGACAAGGGTCATTTTTGAACTCAGCGGGTCAAAATAGGTCGGGTACACTATTGACTGACAAAAGCTTCCCTTCAGAAATCCATGAATGCTGAACATTTATTTCAGGATTATGGCTTCTCATGGTATGTTTCTTAATGAAATTTCAGAGGTCCATAACTTGCGACCCAGTGGTCGTAGCGCAAAAATATGATGATATTCTGAATCAGCGGAAAAAACTGCACCAGATAGATACCACGTTATGCCAAGATTTGACAGATAACTTATTGTCTGAGTACCAGGGCATAAGCACTATATAACTAGCTCAGGAGCGGTCAGATTGAAAAACAGATATCGTTTTCGTAATCAGCGGCAAAAACTGCATTAGGTGATATATATTTAATGGCTCTGTACCCTACATGTGGCTGAATTCAGTCACCTTTCAAACAAGCATGTTATAGCAAGTGCAGCCGTTTCCTTCCAAAATCATAAAAATGCCGATATCTTCAAAAGTAGGCAACGTAGAGCAAAAATAAAGTTATTTTCGGAATCAGCAGCAAAAACTACATAAGAAAAACTGCATTGCACCGCATTTAATGGTCATACTAGCGAGTAGTGCCACTCAAGAAATAGGCTTGGTCTCAACTTTGGACGCCAATTTCTCCCGATCCAGATCGAATCTCGCTAAACTGAATGCATTTTCGAACTCAGAACACAAAACTGCATATAACAGTATGCGAACCTCTAAGCTTTGCAGAAAAAAAATTTTTTCGAACACCTTTGAGAGGCCAAACACCCCCCATACCCCCCCTAAACAGCACACTTTAGTGCGCTCATTTTGTTTGGCCAACTCATGCCTAACTTTTATTAAAACATTAGCTTGGCAGGGCCTTTGCATAAAAAGTTATAAAGATTTTTCGGAAAAAAAACGGAGTGGCATTTTGCAGCAATTTCGTAGTTCTCGGCGAATATGTTGCTAACCAGCTAAGATGTGGAAACGGGAGTACCAGAATATGAAAGGCTATTCGAACAGCTACAAAATCATATGAGGCTCGGGGTCCTAGCCTAAGAAACGAGTGAAGGGTGATCGTTTAAATATAGGGTGTCAGAGGTATTAAAATGACACCAAAAATTGCTGCCGACCCAACTTTGAGGGGGTGTAGCTCCGGTTCCAGGGGGTTGCTGGTGGCCGGGCATGCACCGTTGGTCTTCGACTGTGCTCTATTTTAACAGATATTAATATCAGCCAGATCCGTGAGATGACCCTGCTTGCCCCCTCTCTTCGGCACCAAAGCTGACTTTCTCGCAAAATGCATCTTAAAACACATTCTGAGCATATTATTAACAGTTTTAATATGTACAAACTAATATTTTTGCGTACTTTACGTCCATCGAAAAAGGCTATGCACCACCGTACCACTCCTAGCTTAGCAGGCTACTGGGACAGATTAGCAAAATGGGGATAGCCATACATGTAACAGGTCATCCACCGATGGGGGGAGGGGGGGTTGGGGGGTCTGGCGCCGGCTGGGGGGGGGTCTGTGCCAAAATTTTGGGGGTGGGGGGGTGGGCACTAAAAAACGCTCAAAAATCGAGAAAAATCACAATTTTTTGGCTAAAAATTGCCAAAAATCGCTAATTTGGGCTGAAATACAGCTAAAAAGTGCTGTTTTGCAGGCGATTTTGGCAATTTTTGTGTGTGAAAGTGTAAAAAATTGCAAAAATTTGCTCGAAAATTTACTTGCCAGTAAAATCTGAGGGGGGGGGGGTCGGTGAAATCGTCTCAGGGGGGGTCCCCTCCGGGGGGGGGTCTGGCCTAACTCGGGTGGGGGGCAGACCCCCCAGACCCCCCTGTTACATGTATGGGGATAGCAACTCTTCTATCAAAATCAGTGACAATAGGGTGTTTTGGAAAGAAGTTGACTCTATGTCAAGAATCTGTGAGGTTGGCAAGCGACCAGTTGCAGTTGAGAGTACGTACCGGGTTCTAAGTGAGCTCTGAGCCAGTCAATCAACTGACACTCGGTCAGCAACATAGCCCAGTCCAGTTCGGACAAGTTAAGGCAGGCCAGTATACCCAAAGACTCGACACCGAACTCAAGCGCCTGTCCGGAGCCGTCGCACTGCTGTTTGGCTGTGTCGGCCAAATCTTTTACGTACTCCTGTAACGGCGGCCAGATACAAAATTCAGTTTGAAGGTAAAAAAGTCAGAGCAATTGAGACCACAAAGAGCGGCAACGTCGGTCCGTCGTGAGAGGCGATGTTTCTGAGCAGTTTTAGAATGAGCGGATCTCTGCGGGAATAGGCTCGTTGCACCAGCAACCGTAGACCTTGACCGTCGTCTCCGGCAATCAGCTGGGCGTTTCGCTTGTTGAGCGCCAGATTTATCAGAAGCGCCTTCAACTCGACGCATACGTCCTCCGTCTCCAACAGCAACTGCATGGCCTAGAAACAAGACACATTCCAACTGCTCACTACGCACTTATAAACACGACAGAGTAGTGCCGACCGAGGCCAGACCCACCCCACCCCTATCTGTTCTAGGAAGTGATCGCCTATTCTGGCACTATTTTACAGTGTTGGCCACTAAAATTAACTGTAAAACAGCAACTATTATTAGCTGTGTTTGAACTGAAGGTAGCATTTTTGCGTACCGAAATCCCGCTTGCTGGACGGCTGGGCGCTGTCGTAAAATAGAATTTATGAATTAGCCGGTAGCAAAAACCTACCGCAGGAATGCAATCAGTGTAGGTAATCATAGCTTTGCAGTCGTCATCCATGCTTAAATGATACAAAAGCGCTAGTACCAGAACTTGCTGCTGCTGGTCGCCTAAACTCTCCACATACATAAGAAGTAAGTAGAAATTGGTTAATAAATACCGATCAAAGGTACGAGCTGAGTCAAAATGCCAGAGGCCACCATCTTTGTCCTCAGCTGAGTGTCGAAGGAGAGATTGAAGAGCAGCTTCAGACAAACACAAGTGACGTTCGGGTGTTCCACGGCCAGCACTTTGCTCAATCGCTCAATAACTGCTGTCTTGGCCTGTAAGAGAGAACGGTATCGGACGGTACATTCCCAGTTGGGAGCAACGGCACCATTCTGTTCTTGTTCTCCACGAATATGCTCAGTTTCTTCAGAAAGGTCAACACCAGCACAAGCAGCTCCTTGTTGTCTCTGCGGTCCAGCACTTTGCACAACATCTCAACGATGCCTCGGTTGATCATCTTCAACTCGGTCCTCACATCCTCGGACAGATTCAGCAGCAAGTAGAAACACACTAAAACTACTTAATCAGTAAAAGTGGAGGGTAGGGAGACTGGGACAACAAAATAGTAAAGGAATATTTTTGCTCTTTCTGGTCAATCGAATCAGTTCGAAGGTGGAAAACAATAGGAAAACAGGCTAAAGAGAATTACATAGTCGTCCGTGGTTGAGATGGAATAAGTGCCGGTATTTTTAGCAGAAAAATAGTCACTTGTAAATACAGATATTCGGGAACTACCAACTTGCGCACAACCGATTAGCGCACAATTTTTTTGCTGCAGCACAATTACAACAACAATAATTACATAGCAGTTACATTATTTAGCACAATTTTCACAACAATTTAAAACAATAATAATAGCTCAATAAACATGACATTTTTTATAGCTGGTTGCGCTTTGGCTGTGCGTATAAAGTAATGGCCTGTTCCTGTTAGAAAAGCCATGCGCTGGACAAACCCATTTGGCCGTTCGGCCAGTCTGCGAATTTTGCCATCTTATTGCCTGCGCCTTACATTGCTTTGTTCTGATAGGATGCGTTCCAAGAAAAAGTAAATATCTGCATGCTTCGCTTCCGTTTGTTGAACAACCTTACCATCTTAGAGTTCCAGCTCTGCACATCATTGTTGGTGCGGCGGACCTCATTTACCACGACCCAAATGACGGGACGGTTTGGATGATAATCTATGAGGCCCCACCTGCTCTTTGGCAGTCAGGATTGTTTGAGTACTTTGAGAGACAGAACAGATGGCCGCGGGTGCGTTTTGCGCAATCCAAAATACGAACGTATCGTTGGCAAAATTCGCAGACTGGCTGAGCGTTAACAAATCAGTATGATCGAACGCATGGCTTTTCTAAGAGGAACAGGCCATTATTTCGCACAGCCAAAGCGCAACCAGCTATAAGATGTCATGTTATTGTGCTATGATAATTGTTTTAAATTGTTGTGTAAATTGTGCTACATAATGTAATTGTTATGTAATTACTGTTGTCTGTTCAATATTCGTCAGAATCGGTTGTGCGCAAGTTGGATAGTCCCAGATATTCTGCCTACGATAAATAATCCGTTAACAGACTCCCGTCATGGTGTAGAAGAGGCGAAACAAAGCAGTACCACGAAGGAGTTGTTCCTGCTTCCTAACAAGAGCTTGAAATTTGCGTCTGTTTTTCTCCTGTTCTTTGTTCAAGTCGGAGGTTGTACTTGCAGAGAATGATTTCTGCTGCAGATCTTCCTTCCACAAGTCGTATCGTTTCAGTTCATATTCCACTATTTGCATGCATAGCGCTCCCACCTACAAAACTCAGTTAAACACTGCTTTGCTGCAGGAATGCGGCGTCTTTTCTTTTTTGCTGAAACAGACGTATTAGGAGAAAGGCGAACGGGCCACCTTGAAATGCGAAATCATGTTGTGGAACTGAGAAAAGGTGGAGAAGCAGAAGAAGGTGTAGGTAATGTTGGTGGCCAAATCGAGATTCTTCTTCCAGTCCTCTCTCAGCACACGCGCCAGTGCACCCAGCAGTGTCTCTGAACTCACTGACTCAAACCAATAGCCACAGCTTAGTCTACTTACCATTCTGTAAGAGTTCTTCGAGGTTGTCGGGGTTGCGAGCCAGCTGCAGTATCAAGGCGGTTCCTCGAATCTTCTCTGTTATCTCTTCGTAGAACATCTCTATGTACTCCTGCAAAATAGAGTTTAAGCATTGTGCAGCGCAAAGAAAGAACTGACATCCAATTTATTAATACTAGCGCGCTCTTGCAGGTCCGAGCCGATATCACCGAAATTAGTGCTCAGTTCCGAGCTGTTCGACTCGGACCAGGACTTGCCACCTAAAACTCATCTTCACATTCATACGTATTTTGAGCCAACGACAGTGCTAACTTGACGGTGTTTCCCGCCGGTTCTGCAAGTAATATAATAACTGTTCGACTTCAGGCAATTTGGTGGTAGAAATCAGCTTGCACCGCTCTACCACTTCGCGCGCCAGTGCGCCAATGTCGGTTGTGTCGTTCAAATCCTTAAGACGCACTCTGAAACAAGATGACAATAATGCTCCAACAGCAAGCTCTTAGCTAGAGTACATCTTCTGGCATTCCTTGCGCTCACCGACCATCGGATCCCCTAATTCACCGAGAATAGTGGCTTCTAGGTCGTACTTTATGATCAGCGCTTTCTCCACTGGGTGCACATCGATTCCCGTTGTACGAATGTGTCTGCAGAAATGGTTTTTATACCGACACGCACGCATACGCACCGATTTGGACATGTTTTACAGCCAGCAGCATACACATGGATTACACGAGCATACACCCCTTTTTGCAGTAGAGGTAGGATGAAAAATCTGGGCAAAAATAAGAGTAATCGATAAATCATCATCTACAACTATTTTATAACATAATGCGCTTTTGAACCTTTTGCAAAATCCTGGGCATGCAAATGTTTACAGCTGCTTTCATACATGGGCCTGGGGTGAGGGTATACCCCTCCCCCTCGCCGGACAATACCCCCCTCAGCCGGCCATACCCCCTATTCAAGGCAAAGGTGTTTTTTGGCCTTTTTTCGGGACCCCCCGAGGTCTCCATACCCCCTCCGGATTTTCCCGGCCCATGTATGGCTGCTTTCGAATCTATCCCAAACAGACCAGCTTGAAATCATTTCCCGGGCCTGCCAGCCAGACGACAAAACTGGGCCTTGCCCTGGGGATGCCCGAAAACACTGTCCGACCCAGTCCACCCAAAATCCAGAGCCGTCCGGTTCGGTCGTCAGTTTTGCTTTGTCTAGCTATGTATATTTTTGAATATTTGGGATGGAAGCAAAATTTTATAGCTAAGCTTTACATATTGGGATTTTGAAACAGCAAATGGCGTGTCTGCATTCTTACAGGGAATGCCAAAAATGACAACAACACTTCTTTTTACTGTCATTTCGGCAAATTTTTACCAAACAAGCATAGGAACATAGGTGCCAAAATAGGGGAGATTTTGTGTGCTAAAATTTGGTGCCCGGGTTTGACTCAAACGTACAAAATTCAAGAATATGTCAAATCTGTCATTTCAATGCATATAAAAATGGAAGTTGTTCTTTTTGCTACCATTTCCGCAAACATTCCCAAATGACCTGAAAGTCTTTGTTAAACTGCGAGTTATTTTATAGGTTATAATTTAATTGCATTGACACCATACATGTACTAGGGGGGGTTTGGGGGGGTTACGCCCCCCCCTGCTGGAAAGGCCAACCCCCCCTCACCCCCCCCCCCCGAGACAGGTTAAGGGACCCCCCCCCCCCGACCAAAAAATACAAGTACTAGTGGTGGCTCCAGTATTAACAAACTGGGTCAGAAATCACTAATTTTTAGCCTAAAATTCACTTGAAAAGCCTTTGGAAACGGAATTTGGCGTTTCCACTGCTGATATTTAAGAAAAATCGGTGTTTTTGGAAGCTCTTTTTGTCATTTTTTGCTTGTTTTTAGCTTTAAAACGCTATTTGGCAGCTTAAAATTGCGATTTTTAGCGTCCTTACTGAAAAAAACGTGCTAAAAACGCATTTCTAGGCGTTTTGGAGCTTTTTGAAATTTGGGACCCCCCACCTGGGCGAAACCCCCCCTCGACCCCCCACCTGAGGAAACCCCCCCCCCTACCCCCCCTCCCCCCCAGGTCGGCCCGGAGCTGTTACATGTATGATTGACACAGACTTAAATAAGGATTCTTCTGAGGATCTGTTTTCTGATCTGCACAATGTCGCGGCCTTGGCCACGGATAGTTTACGCTATCTCGTGTGTCACGGCGGCCCCGGCATAAGTGAGAGCGGTTGTTTGTGGGTTCGTAACCGGTCGAAGCGACTGGAAGTAGTCGACGTAAACCCCACCTAGGGGTATTTTTATATTTAGAAAATAGGCCCTCTGGAGCGCGCCTATACTGATGCGTCCCACTAGGGGTACTTTTATATTTGGAAAACAGGCCCACCGGAGCGTGCCTATACTGATGCGTGGCTCTAGGGGTGTTTTTATGTTTAGAAAACAGGCCATCTGGAGCGTGCCTATACTGATGCGTGGCTCTAGGGGTATTTTTATATTTGGAAAACAGGCCCTCCGGAGCGTGCCTATACTGATGCGTGGCTCTAGGGGTACTTTTATATTTGGCAAAACAGGCCCCCGAAGCGTTTCCTATGCTGATTTAGTGATCATTAGACTCGCCAGGCGAAGGGCTTTCAAATGATATGACATGATCATTTTGGACGATTTTGAAATTTTGGAATTTTGCCAAAAAAATTGTCGATAATCGATATTTATCGATAGAAATCGTTAGTTTACAATTAATTATGATCATTAAACACATTAATTTCTGTTTGGGATCGGTTCCTGATCCCCCCACCAGCTACACCTGATCCAAATGTTGTCATATGTTTTGGGATACCCTGCATTTTCTGCTTAATTTATACTCAAATTTTCAAATTCCTGCTTTGTACCTACCTACCTATTATGCCGGGCCCTAATTCCTTGAAGAGCATTACGGCCGGCCGTGCACATCTCAAGAACAGTGTTAAAACTGTTGTTTTGGTAGTGCACTCGGCACCGTTGCAGAAATAGGTAGGCCTACATAATAGCATAGACAAACAAAAATGTTTATACTTACTTTTTCAAAAACTTAGCATCCTCAGCAGGTTGCATGATGATGACAGCAACAGCGAGCTTGGAGAACTTTCTTCTTCATTCAAATACAAAATGTGCTATTGGGATTGAGTAAGGAAGAAAAGTGCTTCAGTTTCTGTGGGACTATTCATCCAGTAGTAGTAGCTGCCATAGAGATCTAGACACATCTACAAGTAGAACTCTAGCTGCATATGGCAAACCCTAATCTGCACGAGCGTTGCGCGCGTGGCACGGAACCAATCACTGCCCCTTTCTTTCTGAACCCGCGCCGCAACGTGCGACGGCAAATTTAAACCACCCCGCTGCTGCTACTTGGTTAATTGCGCGTGATCTTCAATCAATCGCTTTTTCCTCGCTTTGCTGCCCGTGCTCACACACTTTATAGTATAAGTGGATCACGCCTGAAATCGAAAAAATCCTTTATCTTCTCTTCTTAGATCTCAGTCCGATTTTTTGCACTTTTTTACTTTTGCCACAGCAGAACTTGCCACATCATCTGTTCCAACAGCGTCAGCGAATTCCAGATGATCCACAGCCATTGTTCTGTTGACTGGTTGAAAGTAATCTGAGTCTTTTAGTTCTCCGGAACCGACGTAGTACAGTAGTCGCCTGTCTGAGATACAGCATCGAGCAAACACGGACAGGGCAAACTTGATCAGGACGGCACACTGGTGCTTGCAAAAGCTGCCCAAAATTCCAAGGGGGCACTCGCATTTTCCAGCAGCCAAATCGACGAGGTACGAAAACTTGGAAGCTGTTGCACTTGGCACAACAAATTCGTACTTGGTGCCACCTTCAAATGAACGAATGAGAGAAGAACCACCAGCCATCGTACGAAGCAGTCTGTAGTTTTCGGAACGGTCCATGCATGGGCCGCGGGGGGTGAGGGGGGTTTACCCCCTCCCCTCGCTGGCCAATACCACCCCCTCGGCCGGCCATACCCCCTCCACGCCCCCCTCCCGGAGGGAGAAAAATTCCCTTATTTAAGGCAAAATAGGCGTTTTTCGGACTCCCCCCCCGAGGTCTCCAGCCCCCCTCCGGATTTTTCCGGCCCATGTATGGAACGGTCTGTGGTCTTGCACAACCACACCAAGGAACAGAAACAATCGTAATAACGGTGAAGTGAGCAGAAACAGTAGAAAGAAAGGTGCAGCACAGGCAGAGCCGTACAACCAGCAAAAACAGCGCAGCGCGGCAGTAGTCTATAACATGACACCCTAGGTCCCATGTCGGTTATCGCCGAAAAAATTATCGTTGGGCGGCGATAACCGACACAGGACCCAGGATGTCATGTTATAAACTACTCTCCGGTCAGTCAACGACGGTGTAAAATATTTGTCACCGCACCTCCATGCATACAGTTTATATCATGACAGCCTGGGTCCTGTGTCGGTTATCGCCGCCCAACGATAATTTTTTCAGCGATAACCGACATGGGACCTAGGGTGTCATGTTATAGACTACTACTGCGGCAGTGAGGGTAGCGGCAAGGCAGCGCCAGCGGGATAGTTTGAAGTTGCCGCCGCACGCTGAGGCGCGGTTCAGAAAAAGGGGGCAGTGATTGGTCCCGTGCGCGAGCGTGCGAGCCGCACCACACCGTAGTCAAAGCGACGCCGAAACCCACCAATCTTGCGCCAAATTCAAACCGCTCCAGTACTGGCAACTCGATTCAGGTCACCAAGCCTACCATTCACTTATCCAGGTCGTGCACGACTTCGACTTCGACTTCGACTTCGACTTCGACTTCGACTTCGACTTCGACTTCGACTTCGACTTCGACTTCGACTTCGACTTCAACTTCGAATTCTTAACCCCTAAATTTTTTCGGCCCGACATTTTTTGCTCCCTGTATTTTTGAGGTGCTTTATTTGTCCCACTTTAAAATTTCAACACACCCTAAAATTCTTACTATCTAAAATCGTTTTTGTCCGATTTTTTGCGCCCTGTATTTTTTCGGTGTGGTTTTTGTCCACCCTAAAAGTTTTACCCCTAAAATCTTAGGCTCACTAAGCCTACGCCGAAGCACTAGGCCTAAGCCTAAGCCAGGCGTACTCCTCAGGAATATACAGTGGTGCCTCGTTAGGCCCTCGTTAATATGGTTCCCTCGATTATATGGCCAGCTACGTAGCTGGTGTACCTACGTATTCTTTCGCCTACAATGGAAAACATAGTGAGTTATCATCTGTTAATATGGCTATTTCGATAATGTGGCCATTTGGGCCTTCTCCCGATGTGGCCATATTAACGAGGCACGACTGTATATGAATTAGCCAAAACTTCTAAACTTCTACTATTTTTGCAAAAATATCGAATTTCTGACGTTTGGTGAACTACATCGGTAACTAAAGACTAGCTTACATCGCACACTATAATGTACATACATAACTTTGTTTGGGGGAATTGTCGGGGTGGGCAATTGTCGTGCACCGATCAAACCAACTTCCTTCAGCTGTCAGAGCAAGCAACTTCCTTCAGTTCTCAGAACAATGCGAAGTATGTATAGATGCGACCTAAATGCAATTTAAAATTTTTACCTGCGGCGAACCGGTTCGCGCCGAAATAACTTTGCGGCAAACCAAGAATACATAATAAACTAGCAAGAATGCTCCACTCAACGGCCGGCCGGCCTACCATGCGCTGCGCCAATATTTCAGGACTGGTTGAGAACGTTCGCAACCCCTCCTGAAATTTCAGGACTGGTTGCGAAATTCCCAACCTGTCCTGAAAAAACGAAAGCAGCTTATGACAGGCCAACATGATTTCAGAGAAATCATGCGCCGGCCAAAAATTTTCGGATTTGTGAGCTAATTAATAATTAGAAATATTTAATAAGCGGCGCATTCTTGGTGTAGTAGGCTACCGGCCAGGTGAAGTCTATGTCGTCTGTCGTGTGTCTGTGTGCGTCCTACCGCTGTTCTCAGTTGGTGCAGGCAACAGAGGCAGAGTTTGCTCGCGTACGTGTCCTCCTGATTTTTCTCTTCTTTTCTTGTTTATTTTTAACCGTAACCGCAAAAACAGAGGTTTAAAGTCCGTCCGTGGTTAGATTGTACTAGGTAGGGATATTGGTAAGTTATGCCGCCCGTAAAGCACCGAGCGGCCAGCCGCGCCCTGTACGTGATTTGAAATTTCCCAATTTTAGTTCTCTTTGAGCTACTGGACTGTCCCCTCAGTATGTGATGTCCAATAGCAACACCAATAATTCCTGCAAGTTTCGAAGCCGTACTCTTTCAATTACCGATAAAATTGAATTCACCCTCCTGACCAACCTGATTCTGAGTTTTCGGTTAATAAAATAAGCATGAGCGTGAATTTTTGCACCAAGTTTGACCAATAAGTAGCCAGTTACTATCTTTTATTTTTGCTGAAAATTTGAGCCAAATAGATAAACCCAGAACGAAACCACTGAGTGAACCCGAAAAAGTGGAGAGGACATTTTTTGTGCAATTGTGTATCTGTCTGTACGTACTGTGTATCATTCTACTCTAAGCCACTTTATTTGATGAAAAGACGGAACTGGGAATACGCCGTAATCTACATCCTGACTGATTGTAAAGTTAACCAGTACGTATGCTAGAGAGCTGGGCCCGTAACTGTGAACTCCTGCCTGCTAGACAACAGAACCTCTGAACGTCAGGCCTAACACAACAGAGCGACCAATCACGCCAACCGTAATGATAAGATCAGTTACCCTGCCGCTCAGTTACGTTGAAGTGAAGGGAAGTGACTTCGGTTTAGCGTTTATTCTGAAGGTGTGTGATCTCAATCATCGGATTACTTTGCAGTCAGTTAGGCTGTAAATTACCGGCACTCATACAGTACTATTGGCCGCCCGCCAGAGCGCTTGGCTGCACCGCGCAGCTCAATAAGTGACGTCAGTAGGAGCGGACGCCGCAGGGCCATTTTCTGATTTACAGGTGGCCTAACTTAGCAATACCCCTACCTATTAACCTAACCATGGACAGACTTCATTAATCTCTATTTGCTGTTACGGCCAAGAATGCACAAGAAAAGAGAAAAACTTCAATTTTGCTTCACCAACTGAGAGCGCACACGGATGCACTACAGAAGTAGACTTCAGCTGATTTATAGGCTACACTAAGAATGCGCCACTTATTAGGTATTTCTAATTATTAATTAGCTCACAAATCCGAAAATTTTTGGCCGGCGCATGATTTCTCTGAAATCATGTTGGCCTGTCATAAGCTGCTTTCGTTTTTTCAGGACAGGTTGGGAATTTCGCAACCAGTCCTGAAATTTCAGGAGGGGTTGCGAACGTTCGCAACCAGTCCTGAAATATTGGCGCAGCGCATGGTAGGCCGGCCGGCCGTTGAGTGGAGCATTCTTGCTAGTTTATTCTTGGGCAAACTAAACTGGCTCGCGGCAAAGTGGGAGCGGCGAAGTGACCCCAACCGACAGTAAATAGATAAAAGCCAACATGATACTATTTATCTATACTACTGCAAAAGCTTGGCATCACTTGAGGTGGCATGTATTGCGAGATGGCAGAGACGTAGAAGCCTAGTTGTTTATTGAGATAGAGAATAGTGTTACTGAATAGAGAGTATAGAGTGTTGTATAGACGAGTAGAATCAGCTGGGGCGTTGTTCGGTCCGCTTAGCCATGGTCTCGTAGTCCTTGATGAATTGGTCGTAGTCAGGGCTTTTGTATTTCCACCGTCCCACAATGTACTCTAAGAGCGCGCGGTGTATGAGGATGTATTGTTGCGGCGTCTGTACACTGTGCATTCGTTGATTTCTCACCTGCCGCACCACTTGGTTGACTTGACGCGCCCGGTTGGCCTCCAAAAATCCTAGACAAATGTCCAGCACGGCCAGAGTTCCGGTGCGTCCGATGCCGGCCGAACAGTGGATGACGATGGGAAGTTCGCTGTCGACGATTCTCTTGCGCAGATGCAACAGTGCCCGTGGACTGGATGGCACGCCTTGGTCCGGCCATTCCGACCACCTCCAGTGAGTGACCACTCTGCTCGGTCTGCTGTCCACCGTCACCTCCAGCTTACTCAGATGCGCCTCGCCGTGCCGACCCAGTTGTTCTGTGGTGACGCTCCGATTCTTCACTCGCACATTGCCGAAGCTTTGCTGCTCGTTCTCCTCCGACGGCCAATACTGAAAACACTTGCTCCGGCCTTGCTCCACCACACTGCACAGCATCATCACCAACGACACTTTCTCCTGGTACACCATCCGCCAAAAGTCTACCGTTGTGTGTTCGAGCGGACCCTGCGTACAGATGTATTGCCTTTCGTGCTTGCTGCCGCCCACGTACGACGCATGGATGTAGTTTGTTCGGTCACCGTTCTGCAGCTTCACCCGCGTCTCGTCCATACAAATGATGTCTGAAACCATCATACCAGCATACACCAGCACTTTGCTCCACTTACTCTTATATCGGTTCTTGGTTGGGTTGTGATCGAAGTGGTAGCTTGAATAGTGGGGCGGATTGTAAGTCTTTAAGTCTTTGAATTCCTCTGCCAGGCCCTTCATTCCCTTGCGCAATTGTTCATCCACCCATTGTTTAACTTCAGTTGCAATCTCGCGTCGTCTGCCTGTTCTTCGCGCGCTCGATGTCGACACTGCAGTAGATGTATTTGACGAACGCCTCTTGCGGACTGACATTACGTTGACCAGTGCACAAATGTATAGAAACACAATGATGCACAAACACACCAACCAACGCTTTTCTTACGTCTGGATCTTGATTTCGCATTTTCTGCATTCTCGCAGCAAAATTGTTTGGCAGTAAGTATCGGATTTTAGTACACGTTCACATTTTGCTGGTGCAGCTTAAACCGTATATGGTACTCCTACCTTGGCATTGGTACCTGTACCGGTACCGTATATGGTACCACTCCGCTCAGATTTCGTACCATATATGATGGTGGTACCATAGAGGGTACCGACACCATATATGGTACTAGTATCATAAACCGCGTTAAGTGCCAGACTGTACTAATTAGTAATTCTTTTCTTGGAATTTACAAGGCGTACACACAGGCAGAACATACGCATTTCAGATATTCTTACAGAATTTATGGTTTTGATGTGTTGTTGCTACTAATGGAAGTGAACAGTATGTGCCATCACTCAGAAGTGGAGCCTTTCGACCGTCAGATAGCGGGACACCTTTGCAAGACTAGGAGACGGTCCGTTTCAGGTAGATTCGACTGCATTGCTGTAGTGAGTAATGACTAGCAACTGTTTATATTCTGTGTCCTCTCGGACAGCTCAGGGGCTGTTCTTAGAGTCTTTCAGTTGGGTAGCCCTAGCCTGCCTACAAGCAGCACCTCCCTTGCTGTGATTAGGTGCAACGGGAGCTCCTTTTGGTTGCAGGCAAATTTACTCAGTTGCCATCATCGGGCTTTATGTTGTCTATTTACTTCCAGTTGCTTTCGAACCTACGAACAGGCGCTCTCGCTGATGGTGGGGCCGCCGTGACACACGCGGGATAGTGTAAATTACCCATGACCAACGACCGACGATTTAGCTCAACCTACATGTGCGTGCGTATTGTTTGCAAGTAATAGACGGTTTTTGTAGGAGTTTTCTACCGACGCAAAACAACTGGTCATGTTCTTAAGCCGCTGTACGTATCAACACTATGGAAAAACGAGGTTACCTTTTATAAACGAATCGTTCATGAGCAAGGCTTGCAGTTTATTCGTTCAATGAATCTGGTGCCTAATTTCTACGGCATTACAACCGTCAAGTTCGGAAACGCCAGTAAGTTTTGTTCTTTTCCTTTCAGTCCTATGCACAGGCACGACTGTCATTGACTGCCTAGACTCAGAATACAAATATGGGTGTCTCAAAAATATGATCACATTATTTTTACTGCCATTGCCACAAATTTGGCCAAATAGGCTGAAATTTGGACCATCGGTGCCAAAATTCGGGGAATTTTATGTGTTAAAGTTTGGTTCACTAGGCTTGACTCATTCCCGAGGAATTTGAAAAAAAGTGAAATTTGGTAATTTCAATAGTGAAAGCCGGTCACCGAAAAAATGGAAACATTTCTTTTTCCTGTATCTTTCCTAATTTTTGCCGGTATTGCATGAAATTTGAAGTGTAAACGCAGAAATTCAGGGTAATTCGTGTGTAAAAAGTTGACGCATGAACTCAGCTCCTTCTAACACATGCAGTTCCTATACATCGCTAAATTTGATCTTCGCGCTTCAGCTGTAAGAATCTGCTGTAAAAGTCGGATCTAACGATAGCGTTGGAGTTCATGCGTCAACTTTTTACACACGAATTACCCTGAATTTTTGCGTTTACACGCCAATTTCATCCAATTCCGACAAAAATTAGGAAAGATACAGGAAAAAGAAATGTTTCCATTTTTTCGGTGACCGACTTTCACTGTTGAAATTGCCAAATTTCACTTTTTTTCTTTTTTTCACAATTTCACTTTCACTCAGTAAAAAGAAATGTGATCATTTTTGAGACACCCTGTAGAATGCTCTTAAAAGAAGAGGTTTAGAGAAGGCCGGCTTTTGGTTATGAGCTGTTGAAATTAATTGCGCACCCACCCCATACTACGTATTTATAAGTGTACTTGAAATTGATATTGTCTTTTATCGTTTACAAAACTATTTACGTGGGAATTTTTAACTATTTTCCGCACAAGCCGATCCAGCCGCCTAATAAAAATCACCTATACGTAGAATGTACGTACATATGTGTTTGAGGATGGCATACAGATTTATAGTTGCATACTGCACATACTGTACAATGTTCTTTCCTGTTTCAGGTCAAGAATATATAGAGCTAGAAGACGTAACGTTGGACTTTAATCAACCATGTATTATGGATGTGAAGGTTTTGGGATCACAATGGGACCCGGTTGCTGCATCAGAAGACATAGATAGATGGAGTCGAAAACACCCAGTCGCCTTTAAGTTATTGTTCAGCATCCAGGGCATTAGAGTACGTCTAGCTGACATTGACACACCAGCTGATTGAGGCAACTGCTCACTTCAGAGTTACCGAATCGGCCAATCAGAATCCAAGTCACACTCAGAAGAAGGACAAGAGCCAAACGGAGAAGTAGAATACCGTAAGGATTGTTGGAGAGGTTTATCAGCGAAAGTTAAAGATGATATAGTTTTTGACGGTACAGTTTTTGATTAGTAAGTAATGGGGTTGTTTGTTCTTTTCTGTTTTTGTCTCCAAAATGGGTTTCAAAAATATTTTGGATAGTTTTCCGCTTACGGCATACTATGTACTGTACGTACGTTGTAAGATTACAAAATTGGCAAAAACGGAGGAAAGCGAGTATCTCAGCTAGCTAGCTAGCTAGATGTTTATAATAGTGCCTGCATGTAGCTCATCATTCTAATGCCCATTTTTTAGAATTCGACTTTTATTTCGGCGGCCGAAGTGCATATTTCAGAATGAAAGTGATAGAGAATTTCGTAGATGTATGTGATCGTATAGTAGAATGGTTTCAAATTCAAAGGCAATACCGGTTTTGCCGGTCATCTATTCTTTTCGTGTATGAAGGTAGTGAACAAGCTAGCCCAACTCCAAAATGCGCCACAAAGATGATCGACTTCGCACATGTCCATTCATTAAACGAAAGGTCAACGGACACTAACTATATTCAAGGACTCCAAGCATTCGTCACATATCTTATGAAGTACTACGTCAAACTTGCTAAGCAGTCACTTCGCTCATAAATTCAGCCCCATTTACTTACTGATCCGTGATACCTGATGTACAATTTACCTATTAGTACTACTATGCATGCAATCTCTAAAAATTCGGCAATAAACTTTTTCAACAACCAGTTACGGTGCAAACAGCTCTACTGTAATTTCGTCTGACTTATGTAGTAGTGGATCGATGTCCAATACTGAATCAATGCTGAATAGTTTATAGCTTAGCAGAACTCTTGTAACTGTATGGTCAAAAGCAGATTGCAGACTAGTAACAGAAGGGAAGAAACAGAATAGTATCACTAATAGCTTAAATAGTATCGGTCATCGTTTTTTCTTCGAACGTGATTTGCCCTTGCTGTGTTTGGCTCCCTTTGCTCTATCGTCTGGGCTGTGGATGAGGTCCCCAGGTGCGTCGGTCTCTTCGGGCTTTGGTAGTTCGTCGATGGGTATCTCCCAGTCGTAGAGGTCAGACTCCTTGTATCCGTTATCAGCGAGGGCTTGCTGCATGGTCGAAATAATCCAGTCGTAGTTGGGCGCCTCGTAGTACTTGATTTCGTCTATGTATGCCAGTATTTCTTTATATTGCTCTGGACATCCGTGTAGCATGCGTTTCATTCCGGCTTTGGTGCGACACTCCTCCTTACATTGAAGCACTTCGTCCTTCTCGCTCATCAGACGCCAGGGTAGGTGTTTGGTGGTCAGTTCTACTTGCTGGTAAAAGAGAGCTTCCATATCGTCCTTCCGCGCCAGCTCCCACCCCAAATGGCAGTTGATCGAGGCGTAGCGCGTCGTGCCGCGAAACCCGGCCGCTTCTCTGGGCGTTTTTATTTTGCCCGACCGATGCTTGTACTTGCGACACATTCCGAAGTCGAGCAGAAAGATGGTGCGGTGCTCTTGGTAGTCCTTGTTGCCGACGCAGTAGTTGGCCGGTTTCAAGTCTCTGTGCAAGTATCCGATAGCGTGCATGTCTCTAATGGCTTCTACAGACTGAATCCCTGTGCGCAGCGCTGTGGACCAGGTAAACTTCTCAGTAGGCATCAGTTTCTTAAGGTTGTACAAAGTAGGTCCCACCAGCGTCATCACTACATAAAAGAACTTCCTTGGCTCGCATCCCTTGGCGGCTATCTTGCAAAAATGTCTATTGTGCTGGCGGTCAGTCAAGTATTTGTCGATCTCCTCCAAAACTAACACTTCCATCTTGAGAATCTGCACTTTAGCTAAGACACTTTCCAGTTTAATCGCATACTCGTGCTTCGTGGTCGTATCGCACACCTTGTACACCGCTCCAAATCCTCCCTCTCCTAACTTCCTCTGAACTTTGTATTTGTTACCGACCATATCGTTCTCTCTCAGCTCTGGCAGCAACGGCCCCATCTCACAAACTCGTTAGTACGTAAACCAAACAATGATAGACTGTGCAAGAATTTGTTGTCCAAAACATATGGTGATCGATGTATGTAAGAAATTTTATTGTAGTGATGCACCCATGTTTCTACGCCCAGTAAGCTAAGCTGCTCTGGCTGCGAATAGGACGATTCGTAGAAACCAAACGTACAAATCATAATACATAGGAGTACCACTTGCGCAGATTACTGTTTCGAGTGTACATACATATTGAACATACATACTAAAGCTTCTTGTGGTTCAGATAATTTTCCTCAATTTTTTTATTCGTGATATAGTGATAGCTGTTTAGATTTTCCTTTGGATCAGGTGTTGTTACAGATCAGTGGAAGATATCTAAGCTTATACCAATTCATAAAAAAGGGACTTTGTCGGACACAAAAAACTACCGTCCGATTAGCTTGTTGTGTGTGTGTAACAAAGTTATGGAGTCAATCATTAGAGAAGAATTGGTAGTCTTTTTAGAGAAAAACCATGTTATTTCTGAAGCTCAACATGGTTTTTTAGCTAAAAAGTGCACTAGTGCCGGATTGTGTACCCAGGGTACACTATTTGGAGACAGGTTTTATGTCCTGGGTGTCCAAAATTTCCTACATTACGGTAGGTTTAAAGCAGGTTTGCGGATAATTTTCACTGATTTTAAATCTTACTGACACAAACTCACAGGAATAAGAACTTTGGCCAACCACGACAGTCACTCACATGGCAGAAACAGTAATCTGGATTGGAAAATTGCATTTTTGGTCAGAAATTGTGAAAACAGCTGTTTAACGTGATTTTGCTAAGTGTCAGTTGACAGTTAGTTAGTGTACCGGCTACAGTAACTGAATCACATCTTTGTTAGGAAGATGCTAAGTGCTGGTTGGTTAGTGTACCCGGGCTACAGGATTGCCAGGTTGAGTTTTTTGGTCAGCAGACCTGACAACACTGCCCGGGTACCCAATGCAGCACTCTCCGGTATGCACGCGGCAAGTGTAGAAGGGCAGCACAGTGGTGATTTCCATCGTCCAAAAGTAATTTGTAGGAGGATTTTCGGTTACTCAATTTTCAAATTTTTTTCTGTACTTTCTTCTCTGGTGAGGCACTTTTGTTAGGCCAAAACTTGAACATGCAACTGAAGTATGGATTATTGAAGGATATTGATGTAGATTGATGTAGTAGAAAGAGTTCAGCGTCTGTTCACACGTCGCTTGCCTTGCCAGGTATGAGATGTTTCACCTATGATCAACGTCTAAAAGCGCTTAAACTCCAATCCTTAGAGGAGCGCCGTTTAGTAAATGATCTCGCGATGGTCTATAGGATTCTGGGTGGTCTCGTGGATTTGCCTTTGGAAGATTTTTTCCAGTTTTCATGTGTCAAAAGTACTCGTGAGCATAACCGAAAGCTCTTTCTGAAACGTACAAATCTGGATCTGAGAAAGAATTTCTTTGCAAATTCTTTCTCAGAACCAAATTCTTTCTCAGAACCCGTTTGGAATGAACTTCCAACTTCTGTAATAAATGCACACACGGGGTCAAATTGCAAAGCTAATGTCCAATTATTGGACTTGACAAAATTTAATTAATAGGGGTCGGGCACTAGCTGGTCGAACGCCCCAGCCGTCCCCTTGATCTGCCGTGTTATTGCTCTGTTCGTTCGGACTCGTTGAATAAGCACTGGCATGTTCGGATTTTATGAATAAACAAACAAAACAATAAATAAACAAACATATCTATCATGAGTACCCATTGCGCAGATTAGTGTTTCTACTGTAGATAATTTTTTGGCCAATTTTTGGTTTCAAACGTGCTAAAGTCCTGGGGTTTGGACGAAGATTGTTATGTTTATTCTTAATCGATGGTAAATTGTCACCTCTACCCACACGTCGTTGCGCACGCATTGAATCTGTTAATAGGTTTGAATGCTATGATTGATTTAGTAAGTGGATGTCGAAATCGCGCATTTTCATTCTTTTTATTTTCTTAATTTGTTGTTGAAGGAACTTTGAAAGTGAATGAGCAGAAATATGCGGCTAAGTCTAAGGTAGGCCTACTCACGCGGTAAAATTGGTAGCTATTTGTAAAAAGATGAGCTAGAAAACGTTCTTTATTTACTATTTTCGTCGTGAAGATCGTAGTTTAAAGCGAGCTAAAGTCCTGGGGTTTGGACCCCAATCTTTCTTCTAACTGTGCTTATTCTGCAGCTAGTGCAGTTTTCCACCAATCCCTACTTGCGTGCTAAAGTACGTCTCTGCGCATGAATTATTTTATAGCAAGTTTTCTAGGTGTGGTTCCAGGGGAAATCGGCTGATAATCGATGAACTAAGGCGATATGAATGACGAGAGTGTAATCTGATCCGAAGGAGGTAGCTTGCAGTAATAATTAGTTGTTGGTGTGTTGGTGTGCTGGTTTGTAAAAAAATAACCTGAAAGTCACTTTACAATATGTGCGTAGTAGTAGTAGGAGTAGTAGCAAAAGAGAGAGAAAGGCAGGGAGGTAGTTAGTTAGAGTTGTAAAAAAAAGCAGTTGTTTGAAAACAGATTCGGTTATCTTTGTTAAAGCTGTAGAATCGGGGGGTTAGGTGTACCTGAGGGGGAAATCATCTGTGAGGGTTAGAAATGGACCATATTAACTTTCTTATAGGTATATAGGGCTCCGGAACGTGCCCTATTATTATTATAGTTATGCATTGCGTACCCCTAGGGGTATTTTTATATTTGGAAAACAGGCCGGATCAGGCGTAGCTGGGGGGTGCCGTCTAGTTATAGCACAGTTAATGGCCCTCGCTAGGGTAGAATGTTTAGTTATAGCACAGTTCCAGTTATAGCACAGCTGGGCCGTCGCCTAATTATCGAAGCGCAGTTATAGCACAGTTGACCCGGTCCGTCCGACGTGATTATTTCGACCACGGGAGCTGCTGTTGTAAAGTATTGTGATTGCATGCGCCCGTCCGTAGTCAGCAAGCAGTAGTAAATGCAGTCCGTTCATTTTTTCTCTCTCTCTTCTTATCAACAATAATAATTAACTTGAAAAATCAAACTTGGTAAATATACAGCTTGTTTAAAATGTACAGTACATGTAGGCGAGCACAATTTTACACAGATTTGAGGCAGTTTCCAAGGCAGTACTGCACTCGGTCCAAATGAATCAGCATTTCCCGATTGAGTTCGGTGACGAATTCCGGCGTTCCGAACATTCTCGAGCGCAGACCTTGCCAAGTATCATGGAACTGATTGACGTAGTCGCAGATCTTTCTGTCGTTCTCGATGTACTCGGGCTTTCTGGGTGCCGGTTCGGCCGAGCCGCCTCTCAAATTGCTCACTCGCACTCTTCTAGCGTTCTCCATGGTTTGCAGTACGGACAGAAAGAGACTAAAGCGAGGGTGCTTGCGCTCGAATCGGCTGTTGAGAGTGTTGTTGTAGGCCTCGCTGTGGTTAGTGGTTCGAGGCCCGTTGTTGTCCCAGGACTCCCCCCAGAGGTGCACCTTATCAACACGCTTGCCCACGTGCTTGCGAAGTAATCGCTCATCTCTTGCAGCTTAGCGTCAACTGCTTCGTCTGTGGTTATGGTCGGGTATTTGAGGACTGTGTGGAACAGCTGGTAAGAGAACTCAGCTTGCAACAGAGTGAGCGCCACCAGCCGACGCACCCATTTTTTCACACCAGCATATTGAGGAAGATAATCTCCACCCACAGTTCACACAGCGAAAGGTTGCCAAAAGGTTGAACCGGAAATTCTAATACCTGGACCAAATATGCCAGACCCGGACCAAATATGGCGTGACACCGGCACGTAATTTCAAAGCCATTACTGCGGTCTGACCTTAGTCATAGAATTCGTAGGGAGCGCATCCATTACCGGCTTGACAATCCAATGCATATGTGCAGCTGTATGTAGAATTTACGTAGAACCACTAAATTCATGTGGCGGGTGTGTGTGAAAATACGCTCCGCTTTTGTGATAAGAAAACTCCTTGTGATAAGACCCGCTTATTTAGCTGTGAATAATGTGGAATCGATTAGCAATGTACGTTCGTTCAGATTTCCACTAACTACCACTTATCTATGACGCCGATGCCACACCTGTTCAAATTTGGCGCTTCTATAGTTAGAGCCCCCAGCCGCCGACCATCCTGACTCCACAACCACGCCTAGGTTTTAAGATTAGGCTTAGGTTAGCATCAGACTCAGGCTTAGGCTTAAGAGAACAAGTTTAAGAATGGCAGTTTGCTGGAAAGAATGGGCCAGCAGTCGCCCAGCTTGGTGGCTACGATAGGCGGGAGCTCTCGCTGTTGTCAAACTAACGCACTCATCGTGGCTGCGTGTGCTATAACTGCGCAGTTGCCTGAGGCCGTCAGCCGGTGTGTGCTATAACTAAACACCCCGCCTGCTGTGCTATAACTGCGCAACTGTGCTATCAGTGGCGGATCCAGGGGGGGTGCGGGGGGGCGACCGCCCCCCCATTGGCCGGACCGACCTTCTCAAAAACAGAAGGGGGTGCCAAGGTGACTTTTGGGATGGTAGTGCCAAAAGTGCTAGTACTGGTCAGCAGTTAAATTTGGCGCGGTAACCTCGGCCGGCCGCGCTGCACTGCTATTGGCTATCTAAATCTGGCAGTCTCACGGCCGGCCCAGCGAGCGCCGCATAGGGATAGATCTGTAATTAATTATTGGGTCACTAACTGGCCAAGTCAGCGCAGCGCGAGACTCTCAGCGCCTTTTGACCCTAAAGAGGTGTGTCTGTGTGTGCGATTAGAAGAGGGCTCAAGTGCGCCCGGCTGTGTAATCTTTTCGGTCGACATACGCGTTTTCTTTTCCAGGTTAGTAATTTTCCGCTATTTGAATTTGTGGTTGCGCAATTGTCTATTTTATGCTCAGAATGCTTCTTAAACACGTTTTCGAAGGCTAAATTTTCAAAAATTTCTCGCCTGGTCGGGCAGAAGCCCAACCAGGCCGCTTTAAACTACTAAAACTTGTAATTTCTGTCAATTTTAAGCTCAAAATGCTTTTTAAGTGCGTTTTCAAAGGCTAAATTTTCAAAAATTTCTCGCCTGGTCGGGCAGAAGCCCAACCAGGCCACTTTAAACTACTAAAACTTGTAATTTCTGTGAATTTTAAGCTCAGAATGCTTTTTAAACACGTTTTCGAAGGCTAATTTTGCGAAATTTTCTCGTCCTTGTTGGGCACCGGCAGCGGCGGTGGGGGTCTATTTTGGCTCCACCCACCGCCCCCCCATTGGGAAATCCTGGATCCGCCACTGTGTGCTATTAGGGATGCAACCGAATACAAAAATACCGAATACCGAATACCGAACCGGATTTTCGGAACCGAATAATACCGAATTATACCGAATAATACCGAATATTGATGATTGGCCGGCGCATTGCAAAAATATACTGTCTAACTAATATTTCTTGTTCTTTGGCTAAACTTTTTGATGCTAAAAAATGCTGTAGAGTGACGTATTGTTTGAATGCTATAGATTTATCCATGCCTATAACTAAAACAAGCCCTATTTGGTCGTTCTTTACCATCAGCCCTGCTAACCACAAGGACGAGTGCAAGATTTTCAAGCAAACAATTTCAAGAGGCGCTAATCAGGCCACATGTGCTCTGATTAATTATATGAAGTCACAGCACAAAGACACCTTCCCTTACATATCCTCCTATTATCCATCACACGGCGGAGATTTCATAAAAAAAACTTGCCTCTAAGCCTAAGTCTGAACCTAAGCCTAAGCCTAAACCGAAGCTAAAAGTTGGGTTTGAGAGTGGGCTGGGCGAATGGGCCTTCTCAATCATCCGCCAAGTGGTGGCGGATAACAGGAGGATGTTTACGCGCGAATCGCAAAGACGCAAACAGAAAAGTTGGAGGAAGGGACAACACTGTAAACACCAGAGCTGGCAGCTTACAATGTAGGTATAC
The DNA here is from genome assembly GCA_030248155.1 of Sabatieria punctata. Classification (NCBI taxonomy): domain Eukaryota; kingdom Metazoa; phylum Nematoda; class Chromadorea; order Araeolaimida; family Comesomatidae; genus Sabatieria; species Sabatieria punctata. The sequence goes on along the minus strand of JASANB010007419.1, from coordinate 98,292 downwards.
AACTTACATTGGATGAATCGTTTGAAAAGATGGGTGGGACTGGGATTTATAGGTACATAATTGGCCATCTAAAACAAACGCTTAGGTAAAGAAGTGTAAAGCTGACAACGTAGCCTACTGGGAACTGAAAAGGCCGAAATGTAATTGTTTATTACTAAGTCAAACCTTGAAGTGCGTTAACTTTTCATATGAATAGTCGTTGTTTGCAAAAATTTTAGCATAGTAAATGAACAGAGAGATGTAAAAGAGAAATATCTCGGTGATTTCTGCACAAATTTAAGCAAAACAGTGCAATTTTAACGGTTTTACAATATTCGGTATTATTCGGTTTGAAAAATACCGAATTCGAATACCGAATTCGAATAGCACTAGTAACCGAATTATTCGGTTCATACCGAATAATACCGAACTTCGGTTGCATCCCTATGTGCTATAACTAGACTGTGCTATAACTGCACTGACCCGCTGGGGGGAATCAGGAACTGATCCCAAACAGAAATTAATGTTTTAATGATCATAATTAATTATAAATTAACAAGTTTATTAGGTAATTAATATATAGCCCATAAACAGGCCCCCGGGGCGTGCCTAATGCTGATGTAGTCATCATTAGACTCGACAGGGGAAGGACTTTCAAATGATATATCTATATCATGACCATATTTGGACGAATTTGTAATTTTGGAATTTTGCAAAAAAATCATCGATAGTCGATACTTATCGATAAAAATTGTTAATTTATAATTAATTATGATCATTAAAACATTAATTTCTGTTTGGGATCGGTTCCTGATTATCTACCTCAGCTGCACCTGATCCAGAGTGGGTAGCCATAGGCATACGCACTGCAGCAACTTTCGGCTTTTCTTGCGAACAGTAGCCACAATTTTTTATTTAAAAAAAAACGTCAGTTGAACTGACCTAGTGCCACGTAAAGGACTAAGGAGGGTGGTTAAATTAAAAAAAAGTGTTGTGTTAAACGACTTATTTTGAAGTTCAGTTGTAATTTTGAACAGAAATGATCATTTTAAACTTTTTTTTGATCGCACAGCAGGAAAGTGCTGTTTTACATGCTAAAATTCTAAAAAGTTGCAAAAAGTGGCTAAAAAATTACTTCCCAGAGAAATCGGAGGTGGTATGGCCTAAGTCGGGGGAGGGGCAGACCACCAGAATGTATGCTAGAGGGTAACCCCAGATCCCTTAGTAGTGCATGTACGAGTCCGATCCGATCCGATGTGCGGGGGGACTTTTACGGCCCTACGCTCAGACCTTGCGATCCATTGCGCAACCCCCGTAGTTTCGTCATCTCGGACGTTTCCCTTCTATCACTGCCAGCCACTCTAGCCATGCTGTTGGACGCCAGTTACTAAGAAAGTCCCTGGCGTGTTGACGTCATGGTGCTGACAGATCCCAACGGCCGTCCCGGCCATACGCAAACCGGTATCAGCCTTATTGCTGGTCTCTCAGACAGCTCCTGACGTCATTGTTCTTTCTCCAAGTTGGCATGCTGTAGGAGCGGCTTTGGTGCTGTGGCAGATCCAGTTGGTTCCCATTTTATCTACTCGCTGTAACCAGCTTTCGGTGGCCTGGGTGGAGCGTTGTGCCGACGACCAACTCTTTGCAGCAAGAAACTTGCCACGCCGAGAGGATGAACCACTACAACCACTAGGGATGCAGCGGCCGCCGTGACTCAGAGGCATGCTTGCTACCCACTGAGCCACCGACGCGGCCATGTACGAGTGTTTCTGTGTAACGTATACTGTTTTCGCGAGCTCCTCGTGCGAATTCGGTGATGGCTGTAAAGAAGCGGAAAACTAAGTCTAAGCTGGAAAAGTCGCAGACGAACGATTCCCATGAAGCGTCTAGTGATGACGAGATTCTAAGTGATCGTGTGAAGAAACAAGCCGGAGGAAAGAGCAGTCAGAGATTGCGCCGAGCCCTAATTTGTGTGCTGGGTGAGTAAGGCATTTTGCTGTTATTTTTGATCAGTTTACGTGTACCATCCATACACAAAATATTGTCGGCACCGGCAGTAGAGAACGACTGGAACCAGAATTTTGGGTCCGATCGCAATCGGAATGGAAGCAGAGTTCCGAATCGGAACTCGCACATTTTCCAACATAGACTTCAATTTTTTTGGAATAACCAGTTTTTGGCAAACAGACAGTGTTAATGTATGCAAGTGGTGTTAGGTTTCCAGAAAAATTTAACAAAGTTTCGATAAATTCCTTCCAAGGCCTCCGACTTCGGGAATCGGAACCGCCAGCTCCATCAGAATGGAACTCCGGTCGTTCCGTGGTCGGCAGCTTAGAGGGACAGCTAGGTCTACGTGCCATATATGTAACAGGTCATCCTCCGACAGGGGGCGAGGTTAAGGGGGTCTGGGGCCGGCCGGGGTCTGACACCAAATTCTGACTGGAAGAAGGGAACCGGTGCTAAAAACGCTTAAAATTAGCTATTTTGTGCTCATATACATGCAATTCAGTCTTACTTTTTACCATTATTTTTCTATACAAAATTCTTCGTAAAATTCCTGAGGTGTAGAGTCGGCCTGAAAGGTGTCCAAACACTCAGCCGGTATTGCCCATCATAGTGCGTACATGTTTATGATATAGAACCGAAGGCAGATCGTATAGCAAGTGTTTGTAACCATTTGCAGCTATTGCGTTCTCTGTTCTCAATCGCAACCACATGGCAGCAATGTTCGAGTCTGACAGACATTTTTCCCATCTCTCTGATCTCGAGCGAGAAATGACATTCCGCACAGAAATGGTATCGTCTTGCTCATCTTTCCTCTCCAATGGAATTGGCGTTATTATTATTTAGTAACGTATACCCAAGCAAGCATACATGTACTAGGGGGGTTTGGGGGTTACCCCCCTGCTGGAAAGGCCAAACCCCCCTCACCCCCTCCCCCCGAGACAGGTTAAGGGACCCCCTCCCCCGACCAAAAAATACAAGTACTAGTAGTGGCTCCAGTATTAACAAACTGGGTCAGAAATCACTAATTTTTAGCCTAAAATTCACTTGAAAAGCCTTTGGAAACCGAATTTGGCGTTTCCACCGCTGATATTTAAGAAAAATCGGTGTTTTTGGAAGCTCTTTTTGTCATTTTTTGCTCGTTTTTAGCTTTAAAAAGCTATTTGCCAGCTTAAAATAGCGATTTTTAGCGTCCTAACTGAAAAAAACGTGCTAAAAACGCATTTCTAGGCGTTTTGGAGCTTTTCGAAATTTGGGACCCCCCACCTGGGCGAAACCCCCCTCGACCCCCCACCTGAGGAAAAAACCCCCTCCCCCCTCCCCCCAGGTCGGCCCGGAGCTGTTACATGTATGCAAGCAAGGGCGTATGGATGGTTCACCCCTTTCCGATAGGATGAAAAGATAGAAACCTTTAGATTGTGCCAAATTGTAAAAGCTATTAATTTCTTTTAAGTCTAATTAATTTTTAAAAATTTGCTTGCTGTTGAAGTCTCTTCAATACCTTATCCATTCCCTTCTGAGAAGCCTGGGTAGGCCACTGCGATAATTCAGTTCGCTTTATTGCATGGTTTAGCATACTAACTAAATAGAGCGGCAAAAATTTACAAGCCGGGCTAGAGATTGGCGACTGCCGTTATACTTAGCAAGCTTATTTATAAAATACAAAGCTTTGTCTGTTTAGGGTCTGTATTTTTCGTACTACAAGACCTTGATCAATTCGCCGACATTTTTGGATGGCCTTTATGAAATCACACATGACAACGTATCGGAATACGGACACACGATCAACACACTGAAGCGATTCAATTTGTATCCTGAGGTGAGAATATTTCTGGTTTTACTTACTGTTAAGGATTTCTTACAGGTGTCATGCGTATGTCGAGAGATCCTTAACTGTCATAGCATGTCGACTCGACAGCATAGTCTGTCGTGTAGGTTTAGTTTCGTAACTACTACAGTCAGGCACTTAACATGCATTTCGCGAGAAAGTCAGCTTAGGTGACGAAGAGAGGGGGCAAGGGGATTCATCTCACCGATCCGGCTAAAATTTTATGAGCATAAACTAGACCACGAACGATGACCTTCGGCGCATATTAGAAGAAAAACACCCCCCTAGAACCGGAGCTACACCCCCTCAAAGTTGGCTCGCCAGCCGTTTTTTGGCCAATTTTTGGACCTCTAACGACCCAAATTCAAACGTGTGCCGTTTGCGCATTTCTAAACTGACAGCTTTCCCATGCGCACCATCGATAGCTATTTCAAAATACTTTAAATCCCCCACTCAACTTTTTCCGTATCATACCTGGTTAGCCAGTTATTTTCCGAAATGTACCAAAAATTGCGAAAATTCACCCTCCATTTTTTGCAAATATTCGCCCATAACTCCGGCCACAGAAGCATGGGCCACCTGGAACTTTCTTCAAAGTTAGCTCATAACTGGCCAAACATAATCCACACAAATTGGTCAAAATCCAAGGGGTGTTGCGGGGGGGGTTTGGCCCCCTCAAAGGTTTCCGGAAAAAATTTTTTTTCTGCAAATTAATTTTAAAGTAGTCTACATGATGCAATTTAATGAGCTGATTCCGAATATGTGCTCGGTTTGGCTAGACTCGGCCTGAATCGGGAGATATTCAAGTCCAAAGTTCCGAAAATCAATGCCCCCCTGGTGAGCATATCTTTTGATGGCTAGCCTAAACCGAGTCATGGGGCAGTTTTCTAGACCTATTTTAGCCTGCTGAGTTCAAAACTAAGTTCGTTTTTGCGCTACGACCTCGCGTTCGTGAGTTATGGCCAGTTGAAAATCACTACCACAAAAAAGTGCAATTTTGGTGGTGCGCAAAAAATCGTTTTTTTATCCAGGCCCAAAATTTTATTTCCGACCAGCTCACCGGATGTACTTTTGCCTACTGATTCCAAAAATGACTTCAGTTTTGCTCTAGGAGGTCTGCTTCCCGAGATATGGCCGTTCAAAGTTTCGCGGCAAATCTGCACTTACAGCTCTCACTCTGTGTTGACCAGTAAAAAATGGGTCATTTTCGGATGTAGCGAAGAAATCTACATCTAGTAGAACAGAGCCAAAGCAATAATAGCGGCTCTAATTGACGCAGTCCATTTTGAAGGTTAACACAGAGTGAGAGCTGTAAGTGCAGATTTGCCGCGAAACTTTGAACGGCCATATCTCGGGAAGCAGACCTCCTAGAGAAAAACTGAAGTCATTTTTGGAATCAGTAGGCAAAAGTACATCCGGTGAGCTGGTCGGAAATAAAATTTTGGGCCTGGATAAAAAAAATGATTTTTTGCGCACCACCAAAATTGCACTTTTTGTGGTAGTGATTTTCAACTGGCCATAACTCACGAACGCGAGGTCATAGCGTAAAAACGAACTTAGTTTTGAACTCAGCAGGCTAAAATAGGTCTAGAAAACTGCCCCATGACTCGGTTTAGGCTAGCCATCAAAAGATATGCTCACCAGGGGGGCATTGATTTTCGGAACTTTGGACTTGAATATCTCCCGATTCAGGCCGAGTCTAGCCAAACCGAGCACATATTCGGAATCAGCTCATTAAATTGCATCATGTAGACTACTTTAAAATTAATTTGCAGAAAAAAAATTTTTTCCGGAAACCTTTGAGGGGGCCAAACCCCCCCCCGCAACACCCCTTGGATTTTGACCAATTTGTGTGGATTATGTTTGGCCAGTTATGAGCTAACTTTGAAGAAAGTTCCAGGTGGCCCACGCTTCTGTGGCCGGAGTTATGGGCGAATATTTGCAAAAAATGGAGGGTGAATTTTCGCAATTTTTGGTACATTTCGGAAAATAACTGGCTAACCAGGTATGATACGGAAAAAGTTGAGTGGGGGATTTAAAGTATTTTGAAATAGCTATCGATGGTGCGCATGGGAAAGCTGTCGGTTTAGAAATGCGCAAACGGCACACGTTTGAATTTGGGTCGTTAGAGGTCCAAAAATTGGCCAAAAAACGGCTGGCGAGCCAACTTTGAGGGGGTGTAGCTCCGGTTCTAGGGGGGTGTTTTTCTTCTAATATGCGCCGAAGGTCATCGTTCGTGGTCTAGTTTATGCTCATAAAATTTTAGCCGGATCGGTGAGATGAACCCCCTTGCCCCCCGTAAGCTGACTTTCTCGCGAAATGCATGTTAACGCCGTTTATGGTACCGACACCATATAAGGTGCCGGTATCATACATATAATGGTATCCCCACTTTCGGGGCCTCTTGTGGTACCATATTTGGTACCCCTACCTTCGCATTGGTACCGGTACCATATATGGTACCACTCGGTTTAGATTTCGTACCATATATGGTACCCCTACCTACCCAACGGCGTTAAGTGCCTGACTGTGACTGTAATAACTAATGTAACCAGTCAGGGCTCAGGACACACGGGCCGGGAAAATAGAAGGGTATGAGTTTAGGGGCTTATGTTTTTTATTGTTTTTGTGTCTCTATGAAATTTGGCCCTTCCATGACAGGACCGCAAGTTGTCGAAAACGGAGGGGGTTACGCCGATTTTCCAAAAAAGGCCAAAAATTGCTGATTTCCCGAAATTTGCCGGAATGTTCGGCGCTGAAGCTTTTTAGCTAAACAAAATGACAATGAGCTTCATGTGCAGGTTTGTCTGGCAGCTCTGTATAGAACGTATGTCTGGCTGGCCAGTCACATGAATTGGCGAACGCAGGAATGTTGGACTACCAATCGAGGCGAAGGACTTGAGCCCATTATCAGCTGTGAAGGTTAGAGCAACACACGTGCGATGTGATCCGACCGACTTTGTTGAAGGCATGGGCAACTCGCACTATTTTTATGTCAACTGTGCATTTGCATTAGCCGGTTCTGTGGCTGGAATTCTGTTTCTTTGCGCAACCTTGCTCAGGTACTTAGTGTTGAACGCTTGAACCACAAGTTATGCACTCGCACATGTTCACTTTGACGGCGGACAGGTGGCAGTAGGTGGCAGTGCATAACTAGTGATTGAAGTGACAGACTTGGCCAAATCTTTCAGAGTTGAAAATCTCAGTATTGTGCATTTTGTGTTGAAATTTCGGAGAAATTGATGGACGAACACAAAGTTACAGGAAGACGAACCCGCGCGCGCACACACACACACTATGTGCGGAGATTTGTTTAGGGATAGGCTACGTACGTTTTGTTGGGATTATGTAGTTACGTTGGTCAAGGCTAAAGGTGGATCCATACTCGAGTAGACTTTTCTGTAGAAAAACTGTCGCTCCGGGTAGATAAGAATTTTCTGCTCAACAAACATTTTTTGCTAGCTTCCAAATTTTCCTTTAAGCGCGTTCCTGCATTTAGTCGTTTCGCACTAAAACATTATCATTTGCACATTCCTGCCATTGAAAATTCAACAGAAAAAAGGCCGGCGACAAAAATAATAGTTCAATTTTTAACTACATTTTTGTAGATTTTTGTCGCCAGCGGAAAGATCTCGCGCGTATTTGGGAGCGTTTCATACTTTAAACGAGTTTTTCTACAGAATAGTCGCCAGGCGATCTTTTTCTACAAAAGTATGAATGAGCCTTAATTTCAGTAGAGCTAAAATTGTGTATTGTATGTCATCTATTATTATTTGAGGCAGAAATGCTTTCAGCGAATCCATAATCGGTGGTTTGTTGTCTGTGGCAGCGTTTTTCTTCAATCACGGCGAGTGCACACGGGTTCAGTGGACGCCGCCGCTGCGGGAGAGTTTCGGATATCCCATCTGTCTACTGCTCATACTCGTAGTCACTTATATTGTCAAGTTAGTGTTTTTGTTGCATTCTGCAAGGTACACTTCTCGTGTTTAGAAACAGAAAGGCTGGACTGCCGTACACGGCACTGGTTGCTTTTCTCACTTGCTCATTCATGCTGCAGTGGCAGGTCCGTTTGGCTCTCTGCATCACAGTTCTCTCTCATCCTGTGTCGGTTTTCAGTTTGCGCAGTTCGCTTTAAGCACGCAAGTGGGGTCGTTGTTTGTCTGCTATATTCTCGACTTCGTTCCCTACCGAACTGTGCGCACCATAACACTCGGTCATTTGGTATGCGCCCGGCCACCTCTTCGCTTCTCACTTGTCGACAGCGGTTTAGATCGGATTCGGATTGGGCTTTGCTTTCCTGTTTGGCAACGAGATGCTGCTCACTTCGCTCTTCTTATCCAGCGTAATTGCTGTTCTGGTAACTGCGCCGTTTCCGTTTTTCGCGTATCTTTTGAATAGTCAGTAATTTCTGCAAATCACTCGTGTATTGGTAGTACGTAACTGTTTAGATAGTGGTATTGATTGATCAACTAGTGTACATCAGCCTTCGTCCACTGCTGTGGCTCGTGCAGATTTCGCTCTTTTCCGCTACCACTCTCGGCATCAAGGTGGCCTTGGGACGCGTGCTGGCGATAAAAGATGATGTACGTGTACATACGTGCTGTCTGCTGCATGTAAACACGCGCTTGCTTAGGTTTCAGGCTCACATTTTTGATATTCTGCGCTCAAAATTCAGCAATTACAGCAACTTCCACACTCGTCTCTACACCTGTGCCGTAGAGTTTGACTTCCTGCCTGCAGAGGTGAATCTGATCAAATTTTACCGCTTTCGCAACATCTATTCTATTTCAGACGTGGTGGAAGCTGAGCGCGTCGGCATTGCTGCCTACAGCTGTGGTCTCTATATTTCTACTTGTCATTCAAGTATTGTCGAATCTTGGAATCACTCAAGCCTAAACCGCTGCCTTGTGTTGTTTAGATTCTACTGGCCGAGTTGCCGCACATTTTACGCAAATCTCAGGAAACTGCCCCAATGCGCAAACACTATGCCCACGTGAGTTTTAAGCTTTCAACGTGCGCAAGTCAGCTATCGTGACTGTTTTTATCGGTTTTCCTTACAAAATGCATCTCTGAAACAAAGCAGCTTTGGTGGTTGGAAGTCACATTATGTACGTAATGATTTTACTGGATTGGGTTATTTGATGTTGGAGTTGTGCATTAGTAGTCTTTTTCCTTTCTTTTTTGGTGATTTGTTGAAACCAAACCGGTCAAAAACTGACTTTCGCGCAAAATGCGTTTCCGCAGATAATAATCAATTTAGTCGGTGTATGTAACAGGTATTATACAACGTTGTGCAACTGGCGGCCTTTACTTTAATGGCTGTTCTGATAATGAGATTGAAACTTTTCTGGACACCTCATCTCTGTGCTCTCAGCTCTTTGATCGCCTCTTCCAGGGTATGTGTGTTTTGCGCTCTATACACAAGTTTGATTTTATGAAGCTTTTGGAGACACCCTGTAGTTAGCTCAGTATTTTTGTGGATAGAATGGAGATGATGTAGACAGGCTTCGCACTTTATTCCTTCAAATAGCAACGAATTCCACGAACTATATAACTAGTTATGCTCTTCAACGTGACCGCCACTGTTTCCGGCGCAGTTGGTGTAGAGTGGTTTAGGCCGCAAAGCCACTGTGCGCGACGTCGTGCGTTCGTCCTCTCGTCGCGGCAAGTTTCTTGCCGCAAAGAGTTGGTCGCCGGCACAAGCCCCACCCGGACCACCGAAAGCTGGTTACAGCGAGTAGGTAAATGGCGACCGACTTGATCTGCCGTTGCACCGAAAGCCGCTCCCCAAAGCATGCTTGTGTTGGAGGAAAAGAAGATCAACGACGTCAGGGGATGTCTGATAAATCAGCAATAAGGCATATACCGGTTTAGTGCCACTGGCCGGGCGGCCGTTGGGAGCTGACAGCACCATGACGTCACCACGCCAGGCACTCTCTTAGAGACTGGCACCCAACAGCATGGCTAGGAGTGGCTTGGCAGTGAAAGAAGGGCACAGCGTCCGAGATGACGATATCAGGGGTCGCGAAATCGACCATACAGCTCTGATCGTAGGCAGACATGGGCTAGCATTTCGGCTGATGGGGGGTAGCATTTTCAATTCCTGATGGGGGGCTGATGGGGGGTAGGAGCGCCTGATGGGGGCTGAGGGGGTGGTAAGCCAAAAAGTCCCATTTTTGGCGAAAATCAGGGTTTTTTGGTTTATTTTTCATTAAAATAAGCTAAAATTAGCTATTCTGAGCTCATTTACGCCTATTTCAGGCGTATTTTTATCATAATTTTCTATACAAAATTCTTCCCAAAAATTCCTGATGGGGGGTAGGGCCGGCTGATGGGGGTAGATCAGAGCCTGATGGGGGTCAACCCCCCTCAGCCCCCCCTTTGCCCATGTCTGATCGTAGGGTCGTACATTGTACGGCCCCGCCACATCTGATCAGACCGCCACTGGAAGTCGGGTGGGAAGCAGACCCCCCTGTTGCATGTATGATTATCAACACTGAAACACTGGCCTAATCGCGTAAAAAATGAAATTTGCGGTAGAATTGCCTGTTTTCAGGCATTTTTGTGATGAAACAAGCGGCAATTTGAAACCGTAAAATGCGAACTATGTCCAGATCCAAAAAATCAGTCGATTCGGTCCACGAACAAAAAGTTGTGAGCTTGCGAGACCCAGCGGGATATGTGAATCAGCCTGTACAATCAGATTTCAATTGTACGTTTCAGCTGTGCTACGATTTATTCGGTTCTCGCATTCGACCGTTATGGCAGCAAGGACTGTGCGTCGGCATCGTGGCCGTGATGGCTGTGGCCGGTGTGTCCAACCTCAAGCAGCAGTGGTCTATTATGGGAGAATACTCCAACATTCCACAAGAGCAGCTGTTCGAATGGATCACTCAGAAAACGGAAAAAGGTCAGTCTTCCCCTATATGCTATTAACCCTTTCCAGTCATCCTAGTCCATTTGGAGGAGCGAACACCGACGGACACAAATTACTAACAGTTGTGTTCGCCTCTTTCCTTTGTTGGCTTTTTTCATGTGTACGTGTTGTTCTGCGCCTGTCCGAGTCTCGAGAACTTCTCGAGCACTGACGCAAGCATTGAATTTGCGTTAGAAATGGATGCTTCACCCAGCTACTAAATCTACTCAAGGTCACACTCCAACTGTTCTTGGCCGATCATTTTCGAAACAACTTTTTAGGCAAACATTTGTTGACAAGATTTGTTTGCCTAAAAAGTTGTTTCGAAAATGATCGGCCAAGAACAGTTGGATTGTGACCTCGAGTAGATTTAGTAGCTGGGTGAAGCATTCATTTCTAACGCAAATTCGAATGCTTGCGTCAGTGCTGTTGTCTACATGGTTTAGGCTTAAATTTAATAATTAGTGGATACTTCAGATGCAGTGTTTGCTGGTGCCATGCCGACAATGGCCAATGTAAAACTGTCCACCTTGCGTCCCATTGTCATGCATCCCCATTACGAAGATGCGCAACTGCGGTCAGTTTCTCGTGTCACCTCTCTTCCTTCTAAACATTTCACCGTTTAGTGAGCGTGTACGACAGGTCTATTCTGTGTACAGTCGCAAGTCAAGCGATCAAGTGCACAAAACCTTGAAGGACTTGGGCACAAACTTCTTGGTCTTCGAGTACGGTTGGTGTTCGCAAGGAGGACCAAGGTAAACTGAAACCTAATGCCCATGCGATCTACCGTTAAATGGAGTGTAACGTAAGGTGGTCGTAAAGTACAGGGTGTCTCAAAAAAAATGATCACATTTCTTTTTACTGCCATTTCCGTAAATTTTGACCAACTAGGCTGAAATTTGGACCATAGGTGCCAAAAGTCGGGCAATTTTATGTGTTAAAGTTTGGTGCACTAGGCTTGACTCAATCCCGAGAAATTTCAAAAAAAGTGAAATTTGGTAATTTCAATAGTGAAAGGCGGTCACCGAAAAATGGAAACATTTCCTTTTCCTATATCTTTTCTAATTTTTGACGGAATTGGATGAAATTTGGAGTGTAAACGCAGAAGTTCAGGGTAATTCGTGTGTAAAAAGTTGACGCATGAACTCCAACGCTATCGTTAGAGTTTAGGCGATAATGTAATGTAACGTTTTTTCGGTGACCGGCTTTTGGAATTGAAATTACCAAATTTCACTTTTTTTGAAATTTCTCGAGAATTGGTCAAGCCTAGTGCACCAAATTTTAACACATAAAATTGCCCGAGTTTTGGCACCTATGGTCCAAATTTCAGCCTATTTGGTCAAAATTTGCGGAAATGGCAGTAAAAAGAAATGTGATCATTTTTTGAGACACCCTGTAGAACACAGTTTAGACCGGAATGTGGCCTGATAAATTCGTGGGACCTCGACGATCCAGAGAACCGCGACAGAGTTCCTCTCTGCGAAACACTGAACAAAGCTAAATCAGACAAAGATGTTTCACCTTTCGCGTTGGCGTACAAAAACGAGAACTACAAGGTTTTCAAAGTGCAATAATGCTTGTTCTGCCTTGCCAAAAGTTGCCTTGATTCTTCTGGCTGTACGGTGAATGCATATGGGCTCTCTGCTTGTTAGTGTTGGCTGTGCTAATTTGTTTTATAAGCGTAACGACTGTGTTGCTGTGGTTGATCTGGGCCAATACAGGTATTATTTATCCGGTTCACTATAGACATAACGTAAAAACCTATGACGCCAATTCTAGTTTACTAATCAATCGGTTACAGATTCTTTACAGTAGCAAGTTAGTGCTGGCAACCTTTTCCTTCTCCTACGTGCTTATACCAAACGGATCCCGGTTTTGAAATAAATCAATTTCTGGCAAAAAAGGAGAATCCATGAGCAATAATTGAGGGTAAACAAAAAGTCTATGGGCAGCGACCGTCGTCGGGTTGAACGCTATCGTGTATGTACTGGTAGTATCGGTGGTTCTTGATATTCGGATGAGCGTCATACCACTCCTCTTCCCACCTAAACTGCAGTGTCTGAGAAAACAGCAATCACCAGCAGACATGGGTTAACTCTTCGGCTGATGCGGTAGCTTTGGGTGAGGGCATGGCAAGCAAAAAATTCGATTTTTAGCGGAAATTTTAGTTGTACGTATTTTCAACTCATTTATATCTTACTTTTGACATGTCACTTTATTATTCTAAAAAAATTTGAGAAAATCTTTAAGGGAAGTCAGAGCCTGAACAGGGCTAACCGCTCCAGTGCCCATATGTCTGCTGACCACTCAGTGTCTTATATACCAGTCTTCGCTTGGACAAAACAGTTCCGGCTTGTCGTATCCCAACTCTTCAGGGGTAGAGATGCCCAACTCGTCAAGAACGGGGCGCATCTAAAGTAAATAAACGACAGTAAGATTTCAAGAAAGGTGCATAGATTTTTTTGAAAGGAGATAAAAGTATCGGGAGGATAACGAGAGGAGGAGGAGGAGATCTCCAAAACAACCGTTTTATTAAAACAGGACAAAAAGTTTAAGAACAGAATCGGCCTCCGGGAAAGTGACATACCCAAGGCCCTCGGCCTCTTAGAACGCATTAAGACGATCCTAACGACTAACCCTTTCGAAATCAAGCTCTTCGGTATAAAAGGCTGGCTTTATTCTTAAAGCATTAAAGAGTATTTGTGTTGATGTGCCTAAGTCTGAGAAGAAGATAAAGGAAAGGGACAGTGGAAAGCAGACCTCCTGCACGACCCAGCGGTAGACATCGAGGTGTTTCTGTTTGCTGACACCGAGCAAGTTCCAGCCGTGACATTTGATAACCAAAGACTCCAGGTAACGGACTGCCAACGAGTGGTCGTTGAGCCGACGGCAAGCGCGCAGCACCGCCTCCACTATGCGCGGCTCCGGAATCATATCGACACAGTGCAACTCGTACAGACCTGCCAACACACACTCATTAATCAGATCCCTTCTCACTAACTCAATTTTCTTACCCACAAACTGGTGCTATGCTATGCACCAATAAACCTGCTGGCATTTGTTACCGCCCAACCAGGCCGAGAAAACTGTCAAAAATTATCCTTCAAAAACGCGTTTTGGAAGCATTCTGAACATAGAACTAACAGTTTTAGTAGTTTGAAGAGGTCTCCTAACCAGAGCGAGAAATTATTGAAAAAATCAGCTTTCAGAAACGCACTTAAGAGTCAGTCTCTGATTCGATCGAGTCTTGGTATGTCAAGTTGAAAATCGAACTTTTGCGTAGAGACCTGTGCGTTGGTGTACTAATAGGCATTCATGAGTTATGTTAAACCTGCAAAGGGTTTATGGATTTGACGCTCCGTTCCCGAGATACAAGCCGCCAAAAATCGGCCCGCTTAACTATGGGACCAATATTCTCAACTCGAATTTCTTTTGTACCAATAAGAGTTGGGACTAAAAAATTGGGGATTTTAGGTAACTTTTTGAGTAGTTTAAGAATTTTTGGTCCAAAATTATTTTTGAGTAAAAATTTTTTTTGCGACCACTTTTGGCCGGCCCTAGCTCGTCTGGAACCCCCCCCTACACAGTTTTTTTTTATTTCAGGATTTTGTAGCGCTATCAATTTGCCAGACTATGGTGTAAAGCATTTTGGGCTGCGACCCGACATTCGTGAGATATTCGCATCCGAATGGCCAAAACCATGCAGAATTTGCTAGTTTTGCAGTACACAAAGCTACGATGCCGGATTTCTTTTATTATAATAAGAGTTGGGACTAAAAAATTGGGGCTTTTAGGTAACTTTTTGAGTAGTTTAAGAATTTTTGGTCCAAAATTATTTTTGAGTAAAAATTTTTTTTGCGACCACCTTTGGCCGGCCCTAGCTCGTCTGGAACCCCCCTACACAGTTTTTTTTATTTCAGAATTTTGTAGCGCTATCAATTTGCCAGACTTTGGTGTAAAGCATTTTGGGCTGTGACCCGACATTCGTGAGATATTCCCATCCGAATGGCCAAAACCATGCAGAATTTGCTAGTTTTGCAGTACACAAAGCTATGATGCCGGATTACTTTCATTATAATAAGAGTTGGGACTATAAAATTGGGGATTTTAGGTAACTTTTTGAGTAGTTTAAGAATTTTTGGTCCAAAATTATTTTTGAGTAAAAATTTTTTTTGCGACCACTTTTGGCCAGCCCTAGCTCGTCTGGAACCCCCCTACACAGGTTTTTTATTTCAGAATTTTGTAGCGCTATCAATTTGCCAGACTTGGTTGTAAAGCATTTTGGGCTGCGACCTGACATTCGTGAGATATTCGCCTCCGAATGGCCAAAACCGTAGCTTTGTGTACTGCAAAACTAGCAAATTCTGCACGGTTTTGGCCATTCGGAGGCGAATATCTCACGAATGTCGGGTCGCAGCCCAAAATGCTTTACACCAAAGCCTGGCAAATTGATTGCGCTACAAAATTCTGAAATAAAAAAAACTGTGTAGGGGGGGTTCCAGACAAGCTAGGGCCGGCCAAAGGTGGTCGCAAAAAAAATTTTTACTCAAAAATAATTTTGGACCAAAAATTCTTAAACTACTCAAAAAGTTACCTAAATGCCCCAATTTTTTAGTCCCAACTCTTATTATAATAAAAGTAATCCGGCATTGTAGCTTTGTGTACTGCAAAACTAGCAAATTCTGCATGGTTTTGGCCATTTGGATGCGAATATCTCACGAATGTCGGGTCGCAGCCCAAAATGCTTTACACCGAAGTCTGGCAAATTGATAGCGCTACAAAATTCTGAAATAAAAAAAACTGTGTAGGGGGGTTCCAGACGAGCTAGGGCCGGCCAAAGGTGGTCGCAAAAAAATTTTTACTCAAAAATAATTTTGGACCAAAAATTCTTAAACTACTCAAAAAGTTACCTAAAAGCCCCAATTTTTTAGTCCCAACTCTTATTATAATAAAAGTAATCCGGCATCGTAGCTTTGTGTACTGCAAAACTAGCAAATTCTGCATGGTTTTGGCCATTCGGATGCGAATATCTCACGAATGTCGGGTCGCAGCCCAAAATGCTTTACACCATAGTCTGGCAAATTGATAGCGCTACAAAATCCTAAAATAAAAAAACTGTGTAGGGGGGTTCCAGACGAGCTAGGGCCGGCCAAAGGTGGTCGCAAAAAAAATTTTTACTCAAAAATAATTTTGGACCAAAAATTCTTAAACTACTCAAAAAGTTACCTAAAATCCCAAATTTTTTAGTCCCAACTCTTATTGTTACAAAAGAAATTCGAGTTGAGAATTTTGGTCCCATAGTTAAGCGGGCCGATTTTTGGCGGCTTGTATCTCGGGAATGGAGCGTCAAATCCATAAACCCTTTGAAGGTTTAACATAACTCATGAATGCCTCTTAATACACCAACGCACAGGTCTCTACGCAAAAGTTCGATTTTCAACTTGACATAGGGATAAGGGTGGAGACTCGATCGAATCAGAGACTGACTCTTAAAAGTATTCTGAGCCTAGAACTAACAGTGTTAACAGCTTGGATAGGTCCGGTTGGGCAATAGGAAAAATTTGAAAAGTTAGTTTTCAAAAACGCACTTGACTAAATTATTGACACTATTCATTGCTACTTATACACCTTACTGAATGCAATTTTTTGTGTGACGCCGAAATTTTCCCTTGACAAAGAGCCAAAATCTGCTGGCTTTTCCCTGATCCCCTACAAATTTTAACATACATTTTGTGAGAAAGTCAACTTGGGATGTTCAAGCAACTTTCTTCACGGATCTGCCTGGTATCCAATTATGTCAAAATAGATGTCAAACGAAAATCAACGTGCATGTTCGAACATCAGTGACCCCCCTAAAACCGGAGCTGCACCCCGTCAAATTTTGGTGGCTAGCCACTTTTTAGGTCATTTTTTGAATTTAGTGAAACGATCACCACTCACTCATTTCTCTAGATACTGAAGAATGAATTATGTACTGTACGTGATTCTCATCTGTGTGTGTGTGTATTGACCGCACCGCACGGTAGGAAAGCACAATACACACACACACAGATGTGAATCACGTACAGTACATAATTCATTCTTCATCACTCCCCCTCTGAAAAAGCGATGGGGATAGTGTTCTTCAGCCTTGGCTTCCAAATGAACTCGAAGGATACTCTCTCTGACCGACCATCCGGGCCCTTCACCAAAACAGAAAATGGGGTAACTCCAAGGACCTCGCATGGGCCTTTCCACAGAGGGTTCAACTTTCCGCCCTTTTGCTGAAGACGCATAAGATTCTTGACGAAAACAAGATCACCAATGGCAAAGTTGTCTGGACTGAACTCCTGAAGCTTTTGATCCCGACGCCGGAGTTGCTGAGATAGGAGACGATCATACATGTAACAGCTCCGGGCCGACCTGGGGGGAGGGGGGTAGGGGGGGTTTTTTCCTCAGGTGGGGGGTCGAGGGGGGTTTCGCCCAGGTGGGGGGTCCCAAATTTCAAAAAGCTCCAAAACGCCTAGAAATGCGTTTTTAGCACGTTTTTTTCAGTAAGGACGCTAAAAATCGCTATTTTAAGCTGCCAAATAGCGTTTTAAAGCTAAAACCAAGCAAAAAATGACAAAAAGAGCTTCCAAAAACACTGATTTTTTTTAAATATCAGCAGTGGAAACGCCAAATTCGGTTTCCAAAGGCTTTTCAAGTGAATTTTAGGCTAAAAATTAGTGATTTCTGACCCAGTTTGTTAATACTGGAGCCACTACCACCACTTGTATTTTTTGGTCGGGGGGAGG
Organism: Sabatieria punctata; assembly: GCA_030248155.1. NCBI lineage: Eukaryota > Metazoa > Nematoda > Chromadorea > Araeolaimida > Comesomatidae > Sabatieria > Sabatieria punctata. The sequence goes on along the minus strand of JASANB010007419.1, from coordinate 80,792 downwards.
GGTCCCTTAACCTGTCTCGGGGGGGGGGGGGTGTGAGGGGGGGGTTGGCCTTTCCAGCAGGGGGGGGGTAACCCCCCCCAAACCCCCCCTAGTACATGTATGGAGACGATCACGAATAGACGAAAGGACGGTTTGGTCGGATTGAAAGATAAGCTGCTGTGGTGGCAGACCAGTGGACGAGTGGACCGATTGTTGATAAGTGCGCACCGATTCTTGTAACTTGCTTGGCCAAAGCAGAGGGTTGTCTTCAACTTTCTTGCCGAGGATGGTAGTGAGCGTACGGATAACGCGCTCAACCATGCTATTTCCAGTCGGGTGGTAAGGAGCAGAATGAACCAACTCGATCCCTTTTTGCTTGCAGAATTGTTTGAAAGAAGAGGAAACGAAATATGTTGCATTATCAGTAACCAACCTACCGTGCGGTCTTCTCATTTTATTGTGTAATTGTGTATTCGTTGTCTGCCCCTATTCTACTAATAAAGACATTTCAATACAGAATTGGTTTGCACTTGGATAGCTCTGACACTTATCTTTCTGGTACGGTGTACCACAATTCTAGGGCACAGCCATACATGGGCCGGAAAAATGGGTTGGGGGTAGTCAAAATCCGAAAATTTGGGGGTGGGCCTGCCGGTTTGGGGGGTCGCAGCGATTTTGGTGGGTGGGGTCAGGAACAAAAGTCGGCTTCAGGTGGGTGGGTGGGGTCGTTTGGGGGGGGTCGGGCCCAAGTTGGGGGGTGGGCAAACCCCCCAGACCCACCCGGCCCATGTATGGGCACAGCCGGTTAGCGAAATATTCTCTAATAAGTACAAAATTTCCACTCGATTTTTTCTTGAAAATTGTCATACCTTCTCTAGAGAAACGAGTTTCACTAAACGTAAAAAATGACCCAAAAAGTGGCTACCCACCCCTTCCCAACCCATGAGCCTTAACTTGCATCCGAAATATGTTAATTTTGTTTGGCCTTTAGTGTTACATCTTTGTTTAAAAATGTGATTCATTGGGTATACCTGGCAGAAGTTATAACAACTTTTCGTGTCTCGCTAACCGGGTATGCCCTAACGCGTGGAGTAAAGCACCAGAAAGGCCACCATTTGTGGTATCGAACCATGTGTAGGCCAATTCTGTATCAGAGAAATGAGTGAAGGGTGATCGTTTGAGTGGAGACTGTCAGAGACAGGGTTCATACAGATCAGAGTTTTCCAAATTCCCTGACTTTTCCCTGACCTGAGTGCTAAAATTCCCTGACTTTCTACAAGCAAACTTATAAAACAGTAAATGTTTTCAAGCACCAAATTTTGTGATTTCTTTTGCATCAGCAGATATTTACATAAACGGTAGCATATCCAATAATTTTCTAAAAGCAAAGGGTGAATTTGGTATTAAAAACTAATCGTATTTCAACAGGTATTCCGAGCGTGAAGTTAACAAGAATTAACAGTTTCAGGGTTTGACGAGGCCTGGTTGGGCCGCAGCCTAACCAGAGCGAGAAAATTTTGAAGAAATAGCTTTCAAAAACGCATTTAAAAGGTGAAAATTAACCGGAATTAACAGTTTCAGAGTTTGACCAGGCCTGGTTGGGGAGCTGCCAGGCAGGGCGAGAAAATTTAAAAAAATCCCTATAATTTTCCCTGACCAGATCTGAAATTCCCTGACTTTTCCCTAACCATTTTTAAATTCCCTGACTTTTCCCTGACCCGTATGAACCCTGAGAGATAAAAAAATTGGCCAAAATGTCGCTGCCGACCCAACTTTGAGGGGGTGTAGCTTCGGTTCTAGGGGGTCATTGATGTTCGAACATGCACCGTTGGTGTTCATTTGACATATGTTTTAACATAATTGGATCCGCGAAAAAAGCTGCTTGAACACCTTCCCTTATAGCTAAATGGAAAGAAGGTTGAAAGAGTTAGACGGATAGCTGGGAAAGTTAAAATGCATGTTAAATCCCCTGACCGGAACGAACCCTGGTTAATGCAACTGGCAATCAAGTAAGTGAACGCACATTTTCTCATTTGCCAGTGGTCCATATCTTCACTAAACTGATTGACGTAGAAATCTTCGACCACTTGCCAGTTGTCCTGTCGCCAGAAGGTCCAATCCCTCCCGTACGACCGTTTGCTGCCCTCAGCCACCGATGCAGCACCAGTCAGCCTGCTCAGCAGCGGCTTCGCTACTTGCGACGATCTGTTGACCACCGTTCGCAACATCTCCTAAACACCTCTTCTATCTTCACTGACTCAGCTGATGTAATCACTCATGCCATTTCCACATGACACATTGTAGTTAGTAACATACACGGAACAAAAGGGGTCTGGCGTCTCCCCGTCCGACATAGGCCAGCGAGACGCCCGGATCGGAAACCCCGGAGAGACGCTTTTTCACCCCTCCTCTCCGATTTTTCTGGAAAGTAATTTTTCAGCAAATTTTCCCAATATTTCTAGAATTACAGACGTTAAAATTGCCTGTAAAGCAGAACTTTTAGACGTATGGTCAGTGATTTCTAGAGTATATCTGCACCGATAACGTATCGCTTCAACGAAGGAGGGGTGAGGGGCTGTCCCGCCAACGGTTAGGGTTGGAGAGCGCGGTGGTTCAAGTGGCTTCGCCTGTTAAATGGGGGTCCAGGGAGGTTTCTAGGCGAAGGAATAGCGCCTAAAATTTTAATGCGATACATAATTGCTAAAACTAAATTCTATTACGAGCCAATTGTAATTGTATTTTAAGAACACTTTAATCTAATACAGCCAGGCACTTAACGCCGTTTATGGTACTGGCACCATATTGTACCGGTACCTAGGCTAGTGGCTCCATATACAACAGGGTTCGTGCGGCTTTTGGATAGCAAAATTCCCTGACCTTTCCCTGACTTTTCCATGACCAAAGTCAAAATTCCCCGACTACCCAGGGTGAGAAAACTGCAACCTATGTGAGAAAAATTTGAAAAATAGGGTTTGAAAAATGCATTTAAACGGTATTCAGAGGGTAAATTTCCGGTTTAAGTTGTAGTACATAAAGTCTGAAGATCGATCTTCAAAAGAGTGTTGTGTAAAGTCTAACAAGACCATTTGGCAATAAAATGTTTCTGCTGCTATCAAATTTTTCCCTGACCAGAAACCAAATACCCTGACTTTCCCTGATTCCCTGACTTTTCCATGACTCCCTGACTTTCCAGGTCCCGCACGAACCCTGTACAATCAGGCACTTAACGCCGTTTATGGTACTGGCACCATATTGTACCGGTACCTAGGCTAGTGGCTCCACATACAATCAGGCACTTAACGCCGTTTATGGTACTGGCACCATATTGTACCGGTACCTAGGCTAGTGGCTCCATATACAATCAGGCACTTAACGCCGTTTATGGTACTGGCATCATATTGTACCGGTACCTAGGCTAATGGCTTCATATACAATCAGGCACTTAACGCCGTTTATGGTACTGGCACCATATTGTACCGGTACCTAGGCTAATGGCTCCATATACAATCAGGCACTTAACGCCGTTTATGGTACTGGCATCATATTGTACCGGTACCTAGGCTAGTGGCTACATATACAATCAGGCACTTAACGCCGTTTATGGTACTGGCATCATATTGTACCGGTACCTAGGCTAATGGCTCCATATACAATCAGGCACTTAACGCCGTTTATGGTACTGGCATCATATTGTACCGGTACCTAGGCTAGTGGCTCCATATACAATCAGGCACTTAACGCCGTTTATGGTACTGGCATCATATTGTACCGGTACCTAGGCTAGTGGCTCCATATACAATCAGGCACTTAACGCCGTTTATGGTACTGGCACCATATTGTACCGGTACCTAGGCTAATGGCTCCATATACAATCAGGCACTTAACGCCGTTTATGGTACTGGCATCATATTGTACCGGTACCTAGGCTAATGGCTCCATATACAATCAGGCACTTAACGCCGTTTATGGTACTGGCATCATATTGTACCGGTACCTAGGCTAATGGCTCCATATACAATCAGGCACTTAACGCCGTTTATGGTACTGGCACCATATTGTACCGGTACCTAGGCTAATGGCTCCATATACAATCAGGCACTTAACGCCGTTTATGGTACTGGCATCATATTGTACCGGTACCTAGGCTAATGGCTCCATATACAATCAGGCACTTAACGCCGTTTATGGTACTGGCACCATATTGTACCGGTACCTAGGCTAATGGCTCCATATACAATCAGGCACCCCCGCCCCACCTCTGCGTTCCCGTCGCGCGGGGGGAACAACCGGTCAGGGGGTACCAGGAGGGTAATCAATCAAATATCTTTCTACCAAAACCACTAAATCTACTACTCTCTCTCATACAAACCATCTTTCACTAACACTAACCCTCCCTACCTCCTGAAAGGTTGACAAAAGAGGTGCCAACCGTTCATTCTAAATCCCAAACTCACAACACTAACACCTTTCTCTCACTTTATCCTAACCAGGGAGATGACTACCAACCCCCTTATTGTGCTTGTATACTTATATTACGTGTTTCCGTTTGACAGCGCTGAAGCCCCGGCACGATCTTTACGTTAACTCTGAAGAAATAGGGCTAATATCAGGCGCAGCTTAGGCTGCCTCCTTGTTGACCGGAACGCTCTTGCTGTAGCAAACTTATCTTTCCTTTCAGTCACTTCTACGATGTTCTCCTTATTCAGCTGGAATTGTAACAGTCTTGCCCCTCACGTTGAAGAATTACGAAACCACCTCCACACGACCAAGCCCAGCATTGTTCACATTCAAGAATCCCGTCTACTGCCTCACCAAAGCCTGTCCTTTCCTGGCTACCGCGTCTTCCATGCCCCAAGAGCTCAAGGCACAGGCGGCGGCCTGACCACACTGGTTCGACGTCCTCTACAAGCTCAGACCTTGCCTTTTCAAAACCCTCTTGGTGATACCATCGAGCTCCTCCCCATTAAAGTTTATTTTGGCAAGCGATGTTTCACCTTCCGCAACATCTACAACCCATCACCAGCCAAAAATCCCCAGTTCGATCCAGCTCTCTTTGCGCAGTTCCCAACACCATGCATCCTCAGTGGTGACGTCAACTCTCTCCACCCTGATTGGAACCAAGGAGGCGTGTCACCAGAAAACGCACATGGCACAAAACTAGCTGACTGGCTCGCCAACACCTCTTTCCAAAACCTCCTCGATGAAGACGTTCTTCCTACTCTAACCCACCGAATCCATGGCACTCAGACTCGCCCTGACCTCATACTAGCTACTCTCCCCCAGACGATCACTTGGTCTCTGTCTGTAGGACCCACACTTGGCTCTGATCATGCCAGCCTCACTTGCACTTTCCATCTTCCACGATTCCACCTAGCAATCGACCGGAACCAAAATTTTCGCCGGAACCGGAACCACCAAGCTCCGGCCGGAACCGGAACTTTTTCAATATTCGGTCCAAAATTTATAGAAACGTATTTATAGGCACGTCGTGTACAAATTCCTGTTATAAACATCAGCAGAAGTTCAAATCAACAACAGAATACAGACTTTTCAATAACAGTAGTCAAGAGCACGCAAATTGTACTTCAGAAAGAGAAGCTTTTCAACATTTTCAGGTTTCAGCTTTGATCTGTCACCTTCGGAGATGTTTTTAGCTGCCTTAAAGGCACAGTTGTTAAGAAAGATTTTTTTGAAGGCCAAAAATTTTTGCTTTTTTTTGAAAATTTAAAAAAAAATTTTTTTTGAAAATCGTCTTAAATGGGTCCAGCATGCTAGTACAGATACTTACAACAAATTTTCCACTTTTGCACCTTAAGTCAGTTGAGAAACCTGTTCGAAAACGACAATACAGCTTTAAACACTGCCTGTACCTGCATAATTTCACCGAAAATTGTCTTTAGAGGCACTTCTAATGATGCATAACATGGAAAACTGCATAATTTCTCCCCATTCATGCAAATTCTACTGCCCCCACTGAGCTGCGCACTTTATTAAACAGACGCAATAATACTTGATGTAACTGAATATCCATCAAAAATAGTGAATAAAAAAGTTCCGGTTCCGGTACCCTTTTTCACCCGGAACCGGACCGGAACCGGAACCGCCAGTTCCGGCCGGAACCGGAACCGGAATTCCGGTCGATCGCTAATTCCACCGTGCCAGCCTGCAAACCAAGAGCAGTTTCAACTTCCAAAAAGCAAATTGGAACCGGTTCAACCTCAGCTGTGAGGAAATTGATGAGTGGGACATCGAACATGCCAAGCTTCGAGACCTCCTACCCAAAATCACCAACCTAATTCATGCTGCAGCAACTGACAGCATCCCCAGAGGAAAGCAGAAGCATTACAAGCCCTTTTGGACCGCCCAGCTCACTTACCTGTGCAATCAGAGAGGCAAATTCTTACGCCGATTCCAGCAACACCCCACACAACTCAACCGCACCATCAAGAACCGCTGGAACGCCATTTGCCAGAGGAAGATCAAGACAGCCGCCCGTACCCACTGGCGCTCCCTCTGCTCCAAAGGCCTCTCCACGCGTCATGTCCAACGCATAGTCCATCATCTTTTTGCTGGGAAAAACACTCTATTCACTCCCATCCTGCACAATCACAAGACTCTTGTCTACTGGCGTGCCCAAGCCACAGCCTTTGCCAAGTTCTACCAGCACACGGATCTGATCCAAAAGTTCCACGACCCTCCCACTGATGCTCAGCAATGTGCCCTTGTGCAACATCTCCGCAAAGACGTCAGTGCCATCAACAAACACACCCCCAACAAACCATCTCACCTCTTCTTTGCCGCCTTCTCCCTCAACGAGCTGATCGCTGCCCAAACCGCCATCACCCTCCGACGCGCCCCTGGTGCCGATGGAATCTTGCCTGAATACCTGTCCCACCTGAAAGGACCAGGCCTCCAAGGCATCCTCAGACTTTTCAATCGACTCTGGCAGTACTGTCTTATGCCCAAAGACTGGAAGCGTGTGATAATTGTTCCCATTCTGAAACCCAACAAAGACCCAACCTTACTTTCCTCTTACCGCCCCATTGCCCTCGCCTCTCAGCTTGGAAAGTGGTTTGAAAGGCTCATTCATGGCCGCTTCCAGTACTGGCTCGAAACCCATCCCCGATTCAACCCCACACACGCTGGGTTCCAACCCCACCACAACACCACAGACCAGCTCATCCGGCTCACCCAATCCATTGAAGCTGGATTCCAGAACTTGCCTTGCCTTGTGATGGCTTGATCAGCGATTGTCGCTATTGCCGGCCCTGATGCATCTCCAAAGACCTCTGACAGAGTTCTTTCCACTGGCGACGATCATTTGCTAGGTTGTTAAGGATGGTCTGCCAGGAGCGGGACCAATTGGCAGCCCCATACTCCGTCTTCAGAAACGCAAAGTCTCCCTGTATCTGTTTGAGCCAGGTCTTCTTTGAGGCATTGGGCACGCACCTCCAGTCCGGGGGACGGGTGTTAAATATTAGAAGAGAAATTAGGCGGCTGCGTGGCATGCGACACATGTGGCCAAACCAACGGTCGCGGGCTTTTTGAATCAGCTCTGAGATCGTAGGCTGATTATTGCAACAGGCTCTGATGGCAGAGTTTCGCAGATGTTCAAGAAGTGTGACATTCAGGATTGAGCGAAGACAGTTCATTTGGAAGACTTCCAATTTTCTCAGGTTGGCCTCCAAAATGGTCCAAGTTTCCGCTCCATAGAGCAATGTAGGAACCACCACTGCCTTGAACACTCTCATTTTCGTCTTGATGGAGATATTTTGGCGTGACCAGAGTTTTTTCTTCAACAGCGCAAAAATAGCAGCTGCTTTCCCCAGCCGAGAGTCAATCTCGTTGGTTGACACAGAGACATCTCCAGCCACTCGTGAACCCAAGTAATCAAAAAGCATGACGTTCTCAATTGGTGTGCCGTTAACTTGCAACAGAGGGTCCGATCCGATCCGATGTGCGGGGGGCCTTACGGCCTGCGATCAGACTCGAGGTCCATTTCGCTTCCCCGTGATTCGTCATCTCGGACGTTGCCCTTCTTTCACTGCCAGCCACTCCTAGCCATGCTGCTGGGTGCCGGTCACCAGGAGGGCGGCCGGCGTGTCGATGCCATGATGCTGACAGCTCCCGACGGCCGAGGGCTACCCGGCATAGTTGGTTTCTCAGACAGCCTCTGACATCGTAGATGTTCTTCCCAACGCGGCATGCTTTGTGGAGCGGCTTCGGTGCAACGGCAGATCCAGTTGGTTCCCATTTTACCTACTCGCTGTAACCAGCTTTCGGTGGCCTGGGTGGAGCGTTGTGCCGACGACCAACTCTTTGCAGCAAGAAACTTGCCGCGCCGAGAGGATGAACCACTTCAACCGCTAGGGATGCAGGGGCCGCCGTGACTCAGAGGCAGCGAGCTACCCACTGAGCCAACGACGCGGCCAACAGAGGGTCGTCAGTGAGCGACAAGCTCTTAGTCTTTCCCACATTTATTCTAAGCCCCAACTTCTCTGCTGCCAGATTGAGGCGGTTCACCAGAGCTTGAGCAGAAAGACTTGAATTTGCTAGGAGAACGATGTCATCTGCGTATTCTAAGTCAGACAGTTGTACATTGTTGCCAATCATCACTTCATCCTGTGGTGTCATGACAGTCCTCAGGAGCCAATCAATAACAAGGTTGAAAAGACTGGGAGAGAGAACACAGCCTTGCCTGACTCCAGTAGCAACTTGAAATTCTTCAGAGAGCTCCTTGTCCACCCTGACTCGATTCGTACTGCCACTGTAAAGATCCCTGATGATATTGACCAGCTTTGTAGGAATACCGATGGATCTCATGATCTTCCACAGAGAATCGCGGTGTACACTGTCAAAAGCAGCAGCAAAATCAACAAATATGAAGTACGTTGGTTTGCCATGTCTGAGCCTCATCTCTATAGCTTGCCTGAGTGTGTAAATTTGGTCGATGCAACCACGACCTGGCCGAAAACCGGCTTGATTTTCTCTTAGCTCCTTCTCGTACTTCACAGGCAGACGCTTTTGCACTACGCTGAGAAACACTTTGCCAATGACCGAAAGAAGACTAATTCCTCGATAGTTCTTGCACTTCCTTCGGTCTGACTTATGAATTGGAATGATAATTGCATCTCGCCAGTCCTTTGGCACCGACTCTACTTGCCATATCAGAGTAAACAGCTTGTGCAGAATAGAAACCAGAGGAGGACCAGCAGCCTTGACAACTTCTGAGAACAGGCAATCTGGACCAGCCGCTTTGTGCCTCTTTAACTTCTTCAGAGCAAAACAGATCTCCTGTTGAGAAGGGGGAGTTATATTGACAGATTGATCATCCCCAGGATCAGGAGCACTAAATAAATTACGGTCCAGGGAGGGGGGCGGCTCTCTATTGAGTAGAGTTTGAAAGTGGTTTGCCCAAGCCTTTATCTGGTCAGCCTGAGTAGTGACTGGATTGCCGTCTTCTGCTAGGAGCATTCGTGGGAGTTGTGTGCGCGTACCAGATATCTTGATATAAGTGGACTGAAGTCATAGCGCGGAGGCAGTTTCTTCTTCCAGTGCTGTGCGCTAAAGTGCAAGCGGACTTTGGCGACCACCAGACAGTGGTCAGAACCAATACAAGCGGCCTGGTTAACTTTTATATCTTCACAGGCACTCCGAAACCTTCTAGGAAAGAGGAAGTAATCGATCATCTTTTTCGTAACACCATCGTTGGAATTGAAGGTGATCTGATGACCCCTTTTGTGCTTGAAGAAGGAATTCTGGATGCAAAGCCCAAAGGCGGAAGCAAAAGAGATCAGGCGAAGTCCATTATCATTCCTGGCACCAAGGGCAAAAGGACCCATGACACTAGCAAAACCGTCTCTGTCATTGCCAATTTCTGCATTAAAGTCACCAGCCAGTATGACCATATGGGAACTTGGAATGGTCACAACTTGATCGTGGAGGTTGGCATAGAATTGGTCCTTTTCAACAGAACTTGAACAGTTTGTTGGAGCATACACAATCACAATCGCGAGTTTCTTGGCACCATTGAGTGTTATCACAGCTAGACGATCAGATACAGCTTTAAAGCAATACACTGACTGGACGAGTCTATCACTGACGAGGGCAGCTACCCCACGTTCTTTATGTTCTCCACCAGAGTGAAAGAGATGAAATCTTTTGGAGTGAGAAGGGTCCCAAACAGTGGTGTCCCCATTACCAGGGATGCGGGCTTCTGTAATGAGACAGAGTTCGATGCCATAATGAGACAGTTCTCCTGCCAGCAGCTCCTGTGAGCCCACAGCAGAAATTGATCGGACGTTCCATAGTCCAATCCGTAGCATAGACTTGCAAGAAATAGCTTGACCCAATACGGTGGGTGTCCTAGCATGATCGTGTCCATGTTGTAGCGGCATCATGGGTTTCAAGGCCAAAGTACCCTCATCATCTGGCCGGGACGACAAGGGAGCTAGTTTTACAGGGGAGCTGCCGCACTCCCCAAACCCTCCTCCTTTATCCAGGCTTGGGACTGGCCGCGTTGCACGGGCGGAGTTCCAGAAGAAACATCACACGCTTGCTGTTTTTCCTTGACTTCAGTCAGGCCTTTGACTCTGTCTGGCATGATGGCCTCATTGCCAAACTCCACAACCTTGGAGTCCATGGGAAAATGTTCATATGGATAACTGACTTTCTTCAGTCTCGCTCCCTCCAAGTCAAGGTCAACAACACCTATTCCCGCCCTTATCCCTCTACCATCGGCGTGCCCCAAGGCTGCATCTTCAGCCCCATTTTATTCTCAGCCTACCTAAATGACTTGGATCAAGCCCTGCCACACAACATCTCCATTGGAAAATATGCTGATGATGTTGTCCTCTCTCTCACAGGTCCCAATCTCACCCGCCTTAGTGCTGAGATGAACTGCGCATTAACTGCACTCAGTGCCTGGCTCCACTCCTGGAAACTCAGCCTCAATGTCAACAAGTGCCAGGCCACTGTCTTCAGCCTCAGTCACCAAGACACCCTTGCTAGCTACCCAATCCAACTCCAATTTGAGAACCAAACTCTGCCCACCACTCCAACACCCATCTACCTTGGACTCACCCTTGACTCCAAGCTTACCTGGAAACACTACATCACCAAAACCGTCAGCAAAGCCATGCGGTGTCTCGCGATTCTGAAAAAACTCACAGGCACATCCTGGGGCCTCAAAGCTGCTGACATGACCCAACTATACAAATCCTACCTCCGGCCTGTACTCGAATATGGAGCTGAAGTATGGCACCCTTCTGCACGTGCAACTGTCTCCCACCAGATCGACCGAGTTCAAGGCAAGGCTCTCCACTTAGCCCATGCGGTACCCACCCACACAAGTCAAGCAGCCCTAGAAATCGAGAGCAACATACCACCTCTCTCCCTCCGCAGACATGCCAAAGTAGTTGGAAAATACGAACAAACCCTCCGCAAATCTGATTCTCACTGTCTCAAACGCCACATTGTTGACTACCAAGCCATCCCAGAGAGGAAACGCTACCTACTCCAACGTTCAAACTTTGTCGAATATGCCTCTCACTTCACTGCTGATATCCCCCGCCCATCTCGCACTCCCACTCCACCTCTCCCCATTCACCCTTTACAGCTAGATGCTACTGACCTGGCCTTCTGGCTCCTCCACAGCGAACCATTTGACCCATCTATCTCCTTCCCTCAAACTGAATGGATCCACGTCTACACAGATGCCTCTCTACATCCCAGTTCCCAACAGGCTGGGATTGGCTGCTATATCCAAAGTGCCAACCTTCCTGACTCTTCCCACACTGAACCCGCTGATGATGGCTGCTTCAGTGAATGCTTCTGCCTTTGGTGTACACTGAATCTTGGCCCACTCATGTTTGACTATGATACTAACGGTCCCAATTTTATGGTGTTCAGCTTCTCTGGCCTCTTAGGGATTCTGCTGTCTTTGCTCATGCTATTTTTCTTAAAATCAGGCAGCTGAGTCAGATATGCACCTCATAAACCATAACAATGTGGCCACTACCTAGCAGATTCACTATAATTATCTGGTTTGAGTCTATAATTACCAACGTTTATGACTAGCAACTTCTAAAAAGCTTGAAATTCATGCATGCCAGACTTTCTAACATACACCAGATGTTAGTAAGTTTGATCTGTCAAGGTGCTACTGGCACTCTGGTGCTAGAGATCGCGCTGATACAAGGCACCATAGCAGGTTCAATTTTCTGCATGCCAATTGGACAAAGAGCACAACAGGGCTAACTGAATCATGGCAACGCATCAAACTTGTCTTGTTATTTATTATTTATTATTTAGGTGTTCGTACAACTTTTATTTGAAAGATCTGAGTCGGATTTTGTGGGAGTTTTAAACTGCGTTTAAACTTTTGCTAACCCTTTTTCTGACAGTCCAGCTTAGACTGGCTATAAATTTACTACAGGGTGTGCCAAAAAAAAAACAACCCAGCAGATTTTTCGCTGTAGCAACCGCAAATCTCAACCGATTTGAATGAATCCTTTTTTAAATGAAAGATAAATAAATCCTTAAAAGACTGATGAATCGCTTATTAAGATAGCCTGCTTAGTTCCTGAGATATTTGCCCTCAAAGTCAAAACAGAGATTTTGGCAGTGAACAAGAGTGATAAACACAACCCAGCAGATTTTTTACTTTGCTTAAACGATTTGAATGACTCCTTCTTTGAATGAAAGATTGATAAATTCTTCAAAGATTGGTGCAATTTTTATTGAGATTCACTGCTTAGTTCTTGAGATATTTGCCCACAAAGTCGAAACAGAGTTTGGCAGTGAACAAGAGCAATTCCGTTGCACTTCATAATAAAGCAGATTCCTACTGCTGGGGGCTAATGACACTTTATACTGTTGAAGTGAACCGAGTTTGTGTGTCACCAGTAAAGCCTCCAATAGCCCTCAGCAGTAGCAGGAATCCGTTTTATTATGAAGTGCAGCGGAATAATAAAAAATCCCTCTTGTTCACTGCCAAAATCGCGGTTTTGATTTTGAGAGCGAATATCTCAGGAACCAAGCTGGCTATCTTAATAAACGTTACATCAATCTTTCAAGAATTTATTTATCTTTCATTTAAAACAGGATTCATTCAAATCGGTTGAGATTTGCGGTTGCTACAGCAAAAAATCTGCTGGGTTGTTTTTTTTTGACACACCCTGTATAAAGCAACGCAGTGCAGTCTGCGCCAACCTCTTCGCAACATCTCAAGCTATGCGACGGTGTATAACACTTGCCAATTACCTTCAACAAATAAGTGAAAACTCACTTTTTCCTGTACCTGACTGGGTGCGTTTAAACTTTTGCACCCCACTGTATGTTGACGCAACAGAAAAATAAGGTAGACAAGGGAAACTAACCACTACTGACAGCAACCAAAACAATCATAAATTTGCATAAAGTATTGCATCAGATTTTAGTTGTTCTATGTGCTGATTTCTCTACTGGTGTCTGCACTTGTGTGTTGTGTTTTAGCCAAATGACTGGTCTGTTCTCTCTGATCCTATTCTGTAAGTTAGTTGCTTGCATATAACAGTCAGGCACTTAACGCCGTTTATGGTACCAACACCATATAAGGTGCCGGTAGCTTATATGGTGTCGGTACCATAAACGGCGTTAAGTGCCTGACTGTATAACGCAGTAATCTTCCATTGTTTGCAGTGGTGTCTCATCCGTTTTGTGAGAGCAAATCATGCTATACCTTCCTCAGTGACTGCAATTTCCGCTGTGACGGTGTGTGTTCAGACGAGGGTATTGACGGCTACTGTTGTAATCCAAAGGGCTCAGCAGGGTAACCTTCTTTACTCTTGAGCGTTCAGCTTGGTGTAAAAGCGTCTTTTCCCTTAGATGGTGGGGCTATGTCGTAGGAGGTATCATCTTTCTCATAGTGGTGGGCGTCATCGTAGGTCTGGTGATTTACTGCTGCTGCTGTCGTCAACAACGTCATACTGGTCCACCTCCGATGGCTCCCCCACCACCACCCCCACCAGCTGGTTATCCCCCACCACCTCCCGCCACTCCTGGATATCCCCCTCCACCAGGTTATGCTGCCCAACCACCTCAACAGCCATATCAACAACAACAACAACCCTATCCTCAACCTACAGCTCAGCCCTACATTCAGTCTGAACAGTACCCTACACAGGCTCAGCCCCACCCTCAGAAACCTGGAAAGACCCCGAAATGAACGCTTGCTTGATTCTATGACAACTTGTTTTTTACTTGTTACGTTAGTTACCCATCAGTCAATACTATTCCTGTGTATACCGAAGTAAAAGATTGGTGGTTCTGACAAAAATTAGAGTCAGTTGGAAAGCACAGATTTATTGATAATGAAATGTTTAGATTCTGTGTATGTTTACAGCTTATACTTCTTTTTACGTAATGCCTCAGAAAATTTCTGGTGCCCTCACCTCACACTAAAAACCATGAAGAATGACCATTTAGTAACAATCTGAACTAAATATTTGCAAAACATTCGAAAATGTAGCTATTTTTCAGACCGAATATGCATTACGCAAAAATATGCAAACCTTTGGCAGAATGCATACTAATATTTGCGTAACGAAATTATGCGTATGCGTATGCATATACGCATTCTGAAATGAAATGCGTACTTTGTGTAATGATATGCGCAATGCGTATACGCATGCAACAGTAAGCATAACATACTGAGTGGACAGGCCTGTAGCTCAAAGAGCAGTAAAATTTGGGAATTTCAAAAACAAAGAGCAGATATTTTATCTCGTTTGTTGAGCACACTAACTGCAAAATATGATTTCATATTTAAAGCTCAGCTTTCATGCTGTGCAATCTGACTGAGTCAGTGTGAGAAATGCAGTGAAGACTTCAATTTTACAGAACACCATGCAACTTGACGTGCTCAACCAGTCAAGAACAGAGGTTCACCACAGGAAGACAGTCCGTAGTCAATTGTTCCCAGCCTCGAACGCACACGCTGCTAAGGCATGCAAGATAGCGTGAAATTCACTGCTATCACAGCTCAGTTCAGATTGACCTGCAGTAGTAGACATGCGATTATCCCTTACCAGGGTTGTGAGGTGGGAAAAAAACACCGGAAAAAAACTGTTTTTTTCCGGAAAAAAACCGGTTTTTTTCCTAAGGGTCGGAAAAAAACATAAATCGCGGAAAAAAACTCAAGCTAAAAATAGCTAATTTACGTCATTTTTCGTTTAAAAAATGGACTTTTGCAATGTATAATAGGCCATACTGACTCAAAACTGTTAGAAAAACAACAAAAAAGACCAAATTTGGCATGAAAAAACAAAAGTGCAAACTGCTGTAAGAAAATTTGCATATAGCGTTATTTATGGAACCTGTCAGGCACTGTTTCATGCCTGTTTCGTGATTTATATCAATGTAACACGTGTATTTCTGGTCTAACAAGACTGAGGAAGGCGCTAGGAAGCGTTAGGAATCATAAAACCAGCCTAGGATACTCAGAACTTGGGCTGGAGTTTTTTTCCGCGATTTAGGAAAAAAACCGGAAAAAAACCGGAAAAAAACTGGAAAAAAACAGGCCGAGGTTTTTTTCGGAAAAATATACAACCCTGTCCCTTACTGTGCTTTTGCTATTTGTTGTACAAGCACACTGCATTTGGTTGGCGAAACGCACTGAACGATACCGGTGTCTATTGAAGTTGGTGAGACAGAGAGAGCAATCGTTCAACCTCACCGAAGCCACTGATCTCTGTGGCAGCAACTTCGCCATAAAATTCCTGCGCAAGGATGCGCAACAGTTGCTCACAACTGGTCAGCTGACT
The DNA here is from genome assembly GCA_030248155.1 of Sabatieria punctata. Taxonomy (NCBI): domain Eukaryota; kingdom Metazoa; phylum Nematoda; class Chromadorea; order Araeolaimida; family Comesomatidae; genus Sabatieria; species Sabatieria punctata. The sequence goes on along the minus strand of JASANB010007419.1, from coordinate 65,010 downwards.
TGGAGATACTTCGAAGCCACATTTGCTCATGGTTCCATCTACCTGTGTGAAGCAGGTTTCTGGGAGTATTGGGATGTGACCTTCTGGTCAAAGTACTATGAAATCAGATACTTCAGATGGCTCTACTTCATGGAAAAGTGCAAAACCTGGCTTTGCGAGCTGGAGGAACATCTCAAACCGGTTTACTGGCTGTTTGGCCGTTACTTGGCCATCCCAGTCAGTCTTTTACTAAACTCTTTGAACATCAGTATTATGTGCCAAACCATGCTAGGCTTAGAGCCGGGAACAGCGCTGTACATTCACTTAGCTGAGATAGCAACCGATCTTTTTCTAGGTGTATTTCTCAGTTTGAGGGACTCATATTTCATAGAATGTTTCCTCAAGAAATCTTACTGTTGGTTAGGAATCAAAATTGTGCAAAACAGCATCATTGCTGCACCCAGCGACTTTTTCCACATCCTCAATCAGCTGTTACTAGCAGCCTTAATCTATGACCGGATCATAGCTATTAACAAACCGTTCCATTATAATGCTATGAAGCATAGAAGGCGCGCTGGTAATATATTTGCATGTTTGATACTGTTTTCTTTGCTCGCTACTTTGCTGTATAGCTATGTTGACTACAATAGTGTTGCGATTGGCGAGTGGTTGGGCTTTGAGCTTTTCAGCTTGAAGCGCAAGCTGCTTATTCATTTCAGAATGATTTTTCAAATCGTTTTGTACAGCACTTTGTTAACTGTGCAGGTCTGTCTGGCGTTTCTGTACATGTTTAACGTCCACAAAATCTTCAGCGGCAGCATCAATGAGGAGGAAAGGAGAAAACAGGAGAGAGCTAAGCGCAGTCTACTCATAGGCACTGTTCTCTTGAATTTCTTCACTATCACTCCCTTCGTTGTATTCTATTTAAACAGCGTCATTGGTGTTGTGTTTGGCCATTTTCTGCCACTCAAATTGAGTGTGCTGGTTATTGTGATGGGTGAAGTTTTCGGTCCTGTGGCGGCCTTTCTCAACGGTTCTGGAGCGATTCTGTTCCACGTTACCTTTGCGAAGTCATACAGAAAAGCTTTCTTCAAGACATGGTTTGGAAAACTGATTGCCAAAGCCGGTTCGGTGGTGCAACCTCAGGGAAAAAATGCGACTAATCCCGTTGCACAACCGAGAATCATTCTGATGTAGGCCTTGCTTTGGCATGTATTTAGCTGTATTTGATGTATGTTTTGCGGACTGTTGGTATGCCTTCTAGTCTACTGCATACAGTATACGGTCGTGATCCATGTTACATGTGGTGAGTACAAGTGTTGTGCCGTTTTAAATTTTCTAGTGAAAGCAGCATTTCTCAATCAATAAATCAATTCAGCTTAAACGTGGGCCTATGTTTTAGTAAAGAAAACGGAACACAAACAACTGATTCAGGACCGAAAACCGTTGTTTCGGGAACACAAACAACAGTTTCAGGAACACAAACGATTGATTTGGGAATATGAACGACAGTTTCGGGAACACAAATGACTGATTAGGGAACACAAACGAAACGACTGATTAGGGAACACAAACGACTGATTGGGGAACATGAACGACAGTGCTTGGATCGTCTAGTGGGATTGACTGAATCGCAGTCACAACCTGGCTTTGAAACTTGGAGAGCTGATTGGTACACCATTGGGCATAACATACTGAGTGGACAGGCCTGTAGCTCAAAGAGCACTAAAATTTGGGAATTTAATAAACAAAGAGCAATTATTTTATCTCGTTTGTTGAGCACACCAACTGCAAACTACGATTTCTCATATTTAAAGCTCAGCTTTCATATTGTGCAATCTGACTGAGCCAGAGTGAGAAATGCAGTGAAGACTTCAATTTTACAGAACATCATGCAACTTGACGTGCTCAAACAGTCAAGAACAGAGGTTCATCGCAGGAAGACAGGCCATAGTCAATTGTTCCCAGCCTTGAACGTGCATGCTGCTAAGACATGAAAGATAGCGTGACATTCACAGCTATATCATCCCACTTCAGATTGAATTGCAGTAGTAGAGATGAGATTATTCCTTATTGTGCTTTTGCTATTCGTTGTACAAGTGCACTGCATTTGGTTGGAGAAACGCAGTGGACAATACCGGTGTCTATTGAAGTTGGTGAGACAGAGAGAGCAATCGTTCAACCTCACTGAAGCCACTGATCTCTGTGGCAGCACTTTGGCCATAAAATTCCTGCGCAAGGATGCGCAACAGTTGCTCACAACTGGTCAGCTGACCTGGAGATACTTTGAAGCAACGTTTGCTTATGGTTCCATCTACCTGTGTGAAGCCGGTTTTTGGGAGTACTGGGATGTGACCTTCTGGTCAAAGTACTATGAAATCAGATACTTCAGATGGCTCTACTTCATGGAAAAGTGCAAAACCTGGTTTTGCGAACTGGAGGAACATCTCAAACCGGTTTACTGTCTGTTTGGCCGTTACTTTGCCATCCCAGTCAGTCTTTTACTAAACTCTTTGAATATCAGTATTATGCACCAAACCATGCTAGGCTTAGAGCCGGGAACAGCGCTTTACATTCACTTAGCTGAGATAGTAACCGACCTTCTCCTAGGTGTATTTCTCAGTTTGAGGGACTCATATTTCATAGAATGTTTGCTCAAGAAATCTTACTGTTGGTTAGGAATCAAAATTGTGAAAGAAAGCATCATTGCTGCACCCAGCGACCTTTTCCAAATCCTCAATCAGCTGTTACTAGCAGCCTTAATCTATGACCGGATCATAGCTATAAACAAACCATTCCATTATAATGCTATGAAGCACGGAAGGCGCGCTGGTAAGATATTTGCATGTTTAATACTATTTTCTTTGCTTGCTACAACTATCTATGGCTACGTTGACTATAAGCGCAGTGCGATTGCTGAGTGGTTGGGCTTCGAGCCTTTCAGCTTGAAGCGCATGCTGCTTAGTCATTTCAGAACGGGTTTTCAAATCATTTTGTACAGCACTTTGTTAACTGTGCAGGTGTGTCTGGCGATTCTGTACATGTTTAACGTCCGCAAAATCTTCAGTGGCAACCTCAATGAGGAGGAAAGGAGAAAGCAAGAGAGAGCTAAGCGCAGTCTACTCATAGGCACTGTTCTCTTGAATTTCTTCACTATCAGTCTCTTTCTTGTTCTTTATTTAAAGAACATCATTGATGTTGTGTTTGGCCCTTATTTTCTGCCGCGCAAATTGAGTTTTCTGGTTATTGCGATGGGTCAAGTTTTCGGTCCTGTGGCGGCCTTTCTCAATGGATCCGGAGCGATTCTGTTCCATGTTACCTTTGCAAAGTCATACAGAAAAGCTTTCTTCAAGACATGGTTTGGAAAATTGATTGCCAAAGCCGGTTCGGTGGTGAAACCACATGGGAAAATTGCTACTAATCCCGTTCCGCAACCGAGAGTCATTTTGATATAGGTCTGCTTTGGCATGTATTTATTTAGCTGTATTTGGTGTATGTTTTGTGTACTATTGGTATGCCTTCTAACCTACTGCATACGGTATATGGTCGTGATCATGTTACATGTGGTGTATACAAGTGTTGTACCATTATAAATTTTCTGGCGAAAGCAGCATTTCTCAATCAATCAATCAATTCAGCTTAAACGTGGGCCTGTTTTGATAAAGAAACCGGAACACAAACAACTGATTCAGGACCACAAACTGTAGTGTCAGGAACACAAACGACAGTTTCGGGAACACAAACGACAGATTCGGGAACACAAATGACAGTTTCGGAACGCGAATGACTGATTCGGGAACATGAATAGCGTTTCTGGAACATGAACAACAGTTTTGTAAACATGATCAAGGCGAAACCCTGAAACAGGTTGAGCCGAATATTTCTGTCTTTGGGTAGGGCTCAGGAAGCCATTCCAAACACAAAATCTGAACCTCGATTTAAGATGAATCCAAACGAGAAATTGATTCGGTATGCCAAAGCAGCTTTAACCTGAATCCCAATCCTCGAACCCGAATTGTTCCGACCCGATTCCTGATTACATGCGCACGAATCTAAGTTCGAGATCCCGCATTTTGCAATTATCTCCCCAGTGGGCCAGCTGCCAAGGACACGGCTAGTCCAATTATTCATTGTCGGCATTTGGACAAGTGCAGAGCTGTGGTGTTGTACTCTCACTCCTCAGCCACTTTCTGTCCCTGCCTTCACTCCTCACCCTACTTGGTCTCTAGCATCTGACTGGTTTTCTATGCAGTCCTTGATCTGTAATAGACACAGCAAAAACCGACTGCACAGGTCCCTTGCACCAGAGGCAGATGTATGGCTCACGCGCAAAGGAAGAACACTTTTTAGGTGTCTACCCAGTCATCTTATTAATTAATCCTGATAAATTGAGCCGAATTGATAAAGAATTGACCAAGAATCGTTTGCACAAAGTTCAGAAAGGGGGGTTGACATTTTTATAGTGGGCTATAATATAATACACACATATATCTTTCAATAGATGAGGTCCTCTGTTTGTTGGTAATCTCATTGCTGTTTCGTCTGTTATCTCAGTAAAGCTCGCATTTCACAGTATCTATCTAATCTGCCTGAGACAGTGTGAGAAATGCAGTGAAAACTTCAATTCTACAGAACATCAGGCAACTTGACGTGCTCAACCAGGCAAGAACAAAGATTCATCGCAAGAAGACAGTCCATAGTCAATTGTTCCCTGCCTTGAATGCGCATGCTGCTAAGACATGCAAGATAACGTGACATTCACTGCTATCACAGCCCAGTTCAGATTGAACTGCAGTAGTAGACATGAGATTATTCCTTACTGTGCTTTTGCTATTTGTTGTACAAGCATACTGCAATCGGAGAGACGACAAAACCATTGAACAACACCGGTGTCTATTGAAGTTGGTGAGACAGAGAGAGCAGTCGTTTAATTTAACAGAAGCCACTGACCTATGTGGCAGCATCTTCCACATAAAATTTCTGCGCATGGATGCGCAAGAGTTACTTACAACCGGTCAGCTGACCTGGAGATACTTTGAAGCAGCATTTGCTTACCGTTCCCTCTATCAGTGCCAAACCGGTTTTTGGGAGTACTGGGATCTGAGCTTTTGGTCTAACTACTATGAAATCAGATACTTCAGGTGGCTCTACTCTTTTAGTTTCTGCGAAACCAGGGTTTGCGAACTGGAGGAAAATCTCAAACCAGTTTACTTGCTGTTTGGCCGTTACTTGGCCATCCCAATCAGTCTTTTACTAAACGCATTGAATATCAGCATCATTCGTCAGACCATGCTAGGCTTAGAGCCGGGAACAGCGCTTTACATCCATTTAGCTGAGATAGTGACCGATCTTTTGCTAGGTGTATTTCTCAGTTTGAAGGACTCATATTTCATAGAGTCTTTCCTCAGGAAATCATACTGTTGGTTAGGAGTGAATGTTGCCATTGAATGCATTATTGCAGCACCCAGCGACTTTTTCCAAATCCTCAATCAGCTGTTACTAGCAGCCTTAATCTATGACCGGATCATAGCTATAAACAAACCATTCCATTATAATGCTATGAAGCATAGAAGGCGCGCTGGTAAGATATTTGCAAGTTTGATACTATTTTCTTTGCTCACTACTGCACTCTATGGCTATGTTGACTATAAGCGCAGTGCGATTGCTGAATGGTTGGGTTTTGAGTTTTTCAGCTTGAAGCGCATGCTGCTTAGTCATTTCAGAATGGGTTTTCAAATCATTTTGTACAGCACTTTGTTAGCTGTGCAGGTCTGTCTCGCGATTGTGTACATGTTTAATGTTCGCAAAATCTTCAGCGGCAGCGTCAATGAGGAGGAAAGGAAAAAACAGGAGAGAGCTAAGCGCAGTCTACTCATAGGCACTGTTCTCTTGAATTTCTTCACTATCACTCCCTTTCTTGTACTTTATTTAAAGAACATAATTGATGTTGTGTTTGGCCCTTATTTTCTGCCACGCAAATTGAGTTTGGTGGTTATTGTGATGGGTGAAGTTTTCGGTCCTGTAGCGGCCTTTCTCAATGGTTCTGGAGCGATTCTGTTCCATGTTACCTTTGCAAAGTCATACAGAAAAGCTTTCTTCAAGACATGGTTTGGAAAATTGATTGCCAAAGCCTGTTCGGTGGTGCAACCTCAGGGTTGCTACTAATCCCGTTGGGCAACCGAGAGTCATTCTGATGTAGGTCTACTTTGTCATGTATTTAGCTGTATTTGGTGTATGTTTTGTGGACTGTTGGTATGCCTTCTAACCTACTGCATTCGGTATACAGTGGGAAAATATCGAAATTTTTAAAACATATTAATTTAACTATACATATATGTTTTTCGCCAATCAAACATATAAATAACACATATAGTTATATGTTTCTGAAAATTGAATATGCACATATTTTTAAACATAAAACATATTTGTGTAAAAGTCGCTGATTCACTTATATTTTGTCTTAATTTTTGATAATTCTATCTTGACATCCTGAATTTCCTGTTTAAAACGGTTTGCAACAATTTAGATAGCATACTCAGATTCAATAAGTTTAAGTGAAAGTCGGATTTTGGAAAAATTTACTGTCAAACAGCAACCAAAAGTCTTGAAATAATGAATTCCTATAGCAAAAATATGTATACAGTCCCGCTCTCAAACTGCCCGTCAAAGTGCCAAAGTCAGTCAAATTTGATCAAAGTAGATGCACGCTAAGAATAGGCCACTTTGACTGACTTTGGTTGACCCAGTCAAAGAGCCAGGGCCTACTTTGAACAACTTTGACAGCACTTTGACAGCAACTTTGAATCCACTTTGAGCAACTTTGACTTGACTTTGACTGTGACTTTGACTCACTTTGATTCACTTTGATTGACTTTGATTGACTGACTCATTTACCCACACAATATAATTACAAGCACATTAATGGCGAAAACAACAGAAGTAGAGTAAGAACAGCATTTCACGTATGTTTACAGGCGGCGGCCATCAAGGCTGCGGCTTTGCTTTTGAATCGATTGTACAGTTGCGTATTAACCGTGTTCTGAACGGCGCCCCAGATTTTCTTGGCGTCTTCGTTGGGCTCCAACGGTCTGAACTCAAAGAGAACCTTCTTAGCCCATGTCACTCTTCCAGGATCGAGTTTGGTTTTGCCCTGCGCTTTGTCACCGATCGTTGTGTTGCTGTCAAGTTGCGATGTTTCGAAAACTAACTCGAGCAGTCTGAGAAAGAATCTAGGCCGCGAGTCATTGGCTGCGTTTTGACTCAAGGAGACCAGATCGCCCCGAGACACACCGTACGATTCCAGGGACACATCTTTGAGTGGCGGAAACACCTGGGCAATAGAGGGCCGACTGGTGGTGGATAATAGAGAGACCGGAGAGCTGTTGTCAGACACAGGCGCATCGCTCCGGGCAGCAGGCGGCGGCGTCGGGATCAAAGGCGAGGTCGAGGGCAGGTCAAAACTGTGAATTAAGCCAAATGACTCTTTGGAAATAGGGCCGGGTTTCTGTGCAAAAATACTAGTTTTCAAATCAATGAGCGCTGACTTGTTGTCGGCTAAGAGCGAGTTGTTGAGTTGCAAGTTCACATTAATTTGATTGAGAATGCTCAACACCTGAGGCGAACACAAACACTGATGACCCGATGATTCCTGCGGTTCGGTCGTTGGACTGCTGGAGATTGGCTTGCCAGCCAGTTCAAAAAATGGATTTCCATTGATTCGATTCTTCGAAGCAGTGGCGTGTTTGGGAGTAGAGTTGCTAATGTCCAGCAGCAAGTTGTTTGACTCGGTCAGTAACTCACTGGTCTGCGCAAGCGAAGCCCGTTTCTCAGTTTCTCTGGTGTCTTCCAGTGCCTGCGCGTGTTCCAGAGAAGTAGGTGGCCGAAAACCAGTTTCTCCTAAAGTGGAAATTTTACGTTTCCAGCACATAATAATAATAATAATAATAATAATAATAATAATAATAATAATAATAATAATAATAATAATAATAATAATAATAATAATAATAATAATAATAATAATAATATATGTAAAATTGTAACTAACCTCTTGCGACTAGCACTTCCGGCTCCTTGCACTTCCGTTTCCGTTTGGCCTTCACTGATGCAGGTTCGGGTCGTGCCTGCGTCTGGATGTTTTCGTTGTCATCCTCTTGCAAATCGTCGTCATCACTGTCGCTCTCTTCAAACGGCTCCGGGGGCTGTTTCCGTTTCTTTCTGGCCAACTCGTAGTTGGCTTCGAAAGCAGCAACATCTGATCGGCTGTCGCTTGCTGCCAAAATCTGACATGCATGCATGACATTAATTATGACCCTTCATTCTGGCCTCCAGAATCTCCCGATTTGAACCCAATTGAACTTTTATGGCATGAGCTGAAAGAGTTTCTGAGAAATGTAGCGCAGCCGCACAATAAGCAGGATTTGATTGATAGTATTTTTCGTTTTTGGGAAGAGATAGTAACTGTCGAAAAGTGTAGAACCTACATTTGCCACATTCCTAAAGTTATCTGGCAGGTGGAGAAAAATAGTGGAGGCGCCACCCTCGGCTGAATAAAAATTATCGATTGTGCCGCCCGGCGTTACAACTTTGATTAGCTTTGACTGGCTTTGACTGACTTTGAATGCACTTTGACTACTTTGAATGCGGGCTGAACTTTGACCAACTTTGATCAACTTTGACGCACTTTGGCACTTTGACGGGCAGTTTGAGAGCGGGACTGTATGTTTCCAGAAACATATTGGCCTCAAAACATATAAATACAAAACATATTTGACATGCAAACATATTGAGAAACATAAGCATATATGTTTTCCCAAAAACAAACATATTTATGTTTTAAAACATATACATAAAACATATATGTTTCCCACAGTAATTCGGTATATGGTCGTGATCATGTTACATGGGGTGAATACCTACAAGTGTTGTGCCATTTTCAATTTTCTGGTGAAAGCAGCATTTCTCAATCAATTAATCAATTCAGCTTAAACGTGGGCCTGTGTTTTAATAAAGAAAACGGAACACAAACAACTGATTCAGGACCGCAAACCGTAGTTACGGGAACACAAACAACAGTTTCAGGAACACAAACTGATATGTCTGTAGCTAGGCACTCAGCCACAGCTCTTTTGTTTACGTGCGTAGGACGTGTGATACAGTCTAGTGGCCCGCCGCCCAGCTGCATGTAAATTATGCTGCCAGTTTAGGTTCGTCTCTGCAGCATGACCCAGCGGGCTCCTTATCTCTCGTCAGTGTGTGCATGCAGCAGGGCCTCTGACGGCCGGCCTACGATCAGCCACCCTTATTTATTAGTGTGTACAGTGGTGATAAAAGTTGTTGCTGACTTCACTGACGGCAAGCCACTAAGACAACGAGCGGTGGACATACCAACTGGCGATGCCACGTTCGAACTGACGCAAGGCAAATCGGAGGTGGACAACTTCCTGGAAGTGGACAACGTGCTACTCGGAGGTGGACGACCTCATTGGCGAGAAAAACAGCGCATTGGCATACATCATTCTGTACTCTGGACAGTACGGAATCGGCACTGCGAAGGAGAGCGCATTTGCGCCCATCATCTGTACTGTGGATAGTACGGAACCATCACTACACCTGCCAACACGGTCATTTGGGTAAAGCCTAACTACCCACAGAGGGAAGCAACACTGCAGAGATGGCCACGCCTCAAGCAGAAGAAGCTGACACTACCACTCGAGCAACACAGAGCAACACATCGTTGACGCCGATGGTGAATGTGTCAACATCCACGCGACTTGTGAGCACCAAACACAGAGCCGAGATAGCTGTTGCCTTTCTCACCGCGCTAAGCCAGACAGGAGCGAGTGGTTGCCAACATCAGGACACGGAGCTCGAACCTTCATCCAGCAACACTGCCGGCTATTCCTGTGCTAGCCAGGAGAAGGACCGCTACAAACGAGCCTGTACCGTGCCAAGAAGTGGATGCCAAGACCAGTTCAGGAGTATAGATGGCAGAACTGACGGCAAGCAACTCTCTCCTCTCAGCTGGCACCGGTTTACGCAACACCGGTTTTCTGCTGCCTGTCAGGAAGCCAAGGCCTGGCCGGTTCCTGAGGTGTGACGTTTCCCAGCATCGAATGCGAACAAGCTGGAGGTCGGACCACCACTCAGCAGGGTTGCGAAGTCAGAGGTCGATGGCCAGATTGCAGACCCGGTTGAATCTCTCTGGCGCATCCCTCAACCAAGGAAGGAAGCCACCGAAACGCTGATCCTGCTCAAGTCGTATCTCTTCAGTGTGCATGCCAACAAGCAGCTGGTTGGAGCAACAAGGACAGTCCAGGCGCAATGGACACACGTGATGTCAAGCGCCACCACTCTCCATGCTCACCACGCCTGCCAGAAGCTGAACAACCAACGTCCTCGCTCAAGAAGGAAGAGGGTGGTTGATATGTCTGTAGCTAGGCACTCAGCCACAGATCTTTTGTATATGTGCGTAGGAGCGTAGGATGTGTGATACAGTGTAGTGGCCCATCGCCCAGCTGCATGTAAATTATGCTGCCAGTTTAGGTTCGTCTCTGCAGCATGACCCAGCGGGCTCCTTATCTCTCGTCAGTGTGTGCATGCAGCAGGGCCTCTGACGGCCGGCCTACGATTAGCCACCCTTATTTATTAGTGTGTACAGTGGTGATTAAAGTTGTTGCTGACTTCGCTGATGGCAAGCCACTAAGACAATGAGCCCCGGACATACCACAAACAACAGATTCGGGAACACAAATGACAGTTTTGGAACGCAAATGACTGATTCGAGAACATGAATAATTTTGGGGGAGGAGGGGGGTGGGCACTAAAAAACGCTCAAAAATCGAAAAAATCGCTATTTTTTGGCTAAAAATTGCCAAAAATCGCTAATTTGGGCTGAAATACAGCCAAAAAGTGCTGTTTTGCAGGCGATTTTGGCAATTTTTGTGTGTGAAATTGTAAAAAATTGCAAAAATTTGCTCGAAAATTGACTTGCCAGAAAAATCGGAGGGGGGGTCGGTGAAATCGTCTTTGGGGGGGGTCTGGCCTAAGTCGGGTGGGGGGCAGACCCCCCCAGACTCCCCTGTTGCATGTATGCCCACACCCCTGATAATCTTTATTGCCTGCTCTATAGAGCCTTTCCTTGCACCAGGCATGCATGAACGCAAAATAACAATTTTCGCGTCGGGACCTCAAGATACAGTAACCCTGTGATTACGGCGATGTCAGAAATGGGTTCCTTGACCGCGAGAACCCTTAGTTCCTACTCCATCCAGCATTTCCTTAAAGCAGAAACCACGTAAACTGACAAAATGAAGTTTTCGTGCTAGGACCACACACTACAGTATTCGAATGGCTTCAGAACGGACTGAAATCGATTCAAAACACTGCAAAGTACATTTTTAACCACAGTGGAGGGGTTAAGCTTCTACATACCAACAGAAAAAAATCAAATGACCTAAAGTTGAAAAAATCGGGATTACGGTATCAGGGTCAATTTTTCAGGGTTCTTATGTGTCTCAATCGACGTAAAACTAAATTTTACTACATATATGTGAATTGCAGCCTGATCGACTGAGTTGGTCCAGAGTTATTCCAATCCCCCCCAGAAATCTGAAAATCGCCAAAAGTGGCCATTTTTAGCATTTTCGGCCAAATTTGACGGTGCATATCTCTGGAACCGTTCCAGCTAGAAGCAACATGAGTACATTTTTGAAATCCCCGTGATCTCTACATTCTGAATCACTAAAAAATCGCATTCAGCTCAACTACAGAAAAAGCCGATTTTTTTCTCTTGCGCAAATTAGCGTTACAAGGGAACGTTGCGCAGACTAGGTTGCACCACAGTACAGAACTCGACCTGGTCTGCAACTTTGGTTATGTGACCCAAAGCGCTCCGACGCGCCGATAAGAAGTTATTCGCAAAAAACCCCCAGTGCACGGTATTTTGAAATGGACTTTAGGTCTAGTCATATCAGGTGTTTGACGTGAGGAAAAATATCTGGGCGACTTACAAGCATAAAATATCGGTTAAAAAATCAGTATTTTGCCTCAGTTCGCTGAATAACGACAGACAGACAAATAGAACAATCTGTACGAATGCCATGATTAAATTTAAGCTGCCACTATATGTAGCACTCAAGTTTGTACTCTTTAAAAGTAATTGACGCACAAACTCTTCAGAACTGCAAACACTATGCCCATTGTGCAATAACAGTCAATCCCCGATTTGATTGAGTCCTATAACGTCTATTCTTTAAAACTCAAACTTTAGCATACGATGGTTGGTGCATTAACAGATGTTCTTGAGTGAACTTTGTGAATGGTTTATGGATTTGATACTGCATTCCTGACTGGTGCTGACTTAGAATCAGAGTCTAGTAATGTAAACTATATGGCAGAAGTATAAAAAATCTGATCAAAAATCAGCATTTTGCTTCAGTTCGCTGAATAACGGCAGACAGGCAAACAAAATAACCTGACCCACTACCCACCCATACATGTAACAGGTACACACTGGCCTTCGGGAGGGGAGGGGATTTCCGTCAGGGAAGGGGAGGATCGCCCAGACTGGGAGTGCAAAAATTAACTGCAGAACGCCGAGAATTGCGTGTTTAGCGCATTTTCTTGAATAATCGCAATTGCAAGCATAACATAGTCTAGAGCAACTACTATATTAGGCAAAAAATCGAAACTATCACATTATGCAGTAAAAACGCAAAAATAGAACTTTTTCAATTACAAGCTAAACATTGTCTATACCTAATTTTGGCATGCGGAATCGATTTTTCCACCCAAAAGTAGGCTAGCACAAATAGATTGATCCAAAAAACAGCAAAATACCGGATATACTGCAAAAAACGAAATTTTTTTGCCAAAAAATTTTGTGTGCGATGAATAGTCGATGGTTAGTCAAAAAAGCATGCAAAAGGAAATAAAAATTTCCACACCTTGTAGCGACAGTAACCGAAAAACGGATTTTAGCACCTCCATTTGGAGCGTCGATTCTACATTGTGGAGAAGCGTAGGGGGCTACAGCCTATAGGTTTCGTAGATCAACACCTCCTTTATAAAGTTTAAAGTTTGGGTCGCCTAGGCCTATGGTTTCAGAGAAATGACGCTTTCTGTGAGCGTCCAGAAATCGGGCTCTCGGCGTTTTCCCACTTTTCTAGCCCAGTAGTGGGTGAATCCTGAAAATACTTCGGTTTTAAAACATTTCTTGTATAGGGCTTTCAAATGAGCAAATAAAAGGTGGGGGTCAGATTTGGCCGTCCGCCGCCCTCCTGAAGAATACCGTGCCACTCATATAGGTAAAATGGCTCTTAATCGCCGTTTGGCTGCCTAAAATAGCGAAGTTTAGCCTTACAATTAAAAAACGTGGAAAAAACGCATTTCCAGGCGTTCTGGAACTTTTTAAATTTTGGCCGCTATCTCTGATCGAACCCCCTCCGGAACCCCTACTGGGCACCCGACCTCTTACTCCTCCCTCTTATCCGGGCTACACATGTTTGTTACATGTAGTACGTGCCTATGTACTCTATGTTATTGAGTTCATAGTTGTTGCCCAGATGCCAAGGTTTTGTTCTGTTTATGAAGGTGGTTCTGCTGTCCTGCCTGAGACAAAGAATCTGACTACTGTTGTTTGTGTATACACATACACATTTACCATACACAAAAATACACATTCTTTTTTCTACACAAACAGTTCTTAAAATCTGTATTTTTGTTTATGTGTGTTTGATTTGCAAAAATTGATAAAATTTCGAGTAGAATCATAAAATTTCTATGTATGTTTTTGCTGCAGTAATAAACGGTAGATATCCTCATAAAGGCTTTAAATGGTCTAAGTAATGTGAGATGCACTTCAATACCGCATTATTATTGTTACTGTCGTTATCTCTACTACTGTTTGTATTGTGTGTGGTTGTGTTTTAATACCTCTCCTCGTTGTCTTTTTCTCTAACTCGCTAAAATAAACACTTTACTGGTTCGCTCTTAGTCGGTTGCTGTTACCGCATCAACAGTTGATTAGAAGTCCAAAAGTCCAAGGATGACCCATAAAGAAGAGCGACCAACGTTCAAGCCGCTAAAAGGTGAAGAGAACTACCCACTGTGGTCATCACACATGAAAGACTATTTTGCTGCACACGACCAGTGGGACATTATTCAAGAAATTGAGATTGAACCTCCTGAACCTGATCCTTTACCAGCAGAACCGACTGTGGCACAGAGAAAGGAGTTCGATGCTAAACAGAAGGAGAGAAAGGACTTTCGTCTGCGCGCTGCCAAAGCTAAGTTTTTCATCAATCAGATGGTCGAGGAGAACATACAGTACCTGATTGTCAAGCCAGAAGTCGACACTGCCAAAAGGGCGTGGGACATTTTGCGTGAACAGTTTCAGAAAGACACTGTTGCAAATCGAATGCAGTTGATGTCGCGATTGTTCCAGCTGAGGCAGAAGGAAGGACAGTCAATCGGTGACTACTTCAAGGAGTTCGATGACTTGTCAGGCCGACTTAAAGCTTTGAATTATGTTCTTCCTGATGGTACCGACCCAGTGATTTTGATGAACGGATTGCTGCCCAAATTTGAGAACATTAGATTGTTCTACCAGAACCAGGGAGCAGTTACTGTACCGGTGTTACTTGAAGCGCTGCGGCAACACGAGGAAAGTCACTCAGATCCGTCAAGTCAGAAGGGTGAGTCCCTGTTGACAGCATCTAGAAAGCCGGGCAACCAGAGCCGAGGTGCCAGTCAGTCGTCGAATGGAAACTGCTACAATTGCGGCGAGAAAGGACATATTGCGAGAAACTGTTGTTCGAAACCGAAATACAGTGATGATTCACAAAGCAACAGAGGAAACTACAGAGGCAGAGGTCAAGTGTACGGCAGAGGCAGAGGCAGAGGTCAAGGCAACTACAGAGGCAACAATTACAGAGGCAATTACAATCGAGTCGCTAATTCAGTCAGTGCGGGCAAGAGTGGAATGCCATTGTCAGACTGGTCAGTAAATGATGACGGAGACAGCTGGAACTGTACTACGTTTCACTCGCTTGGAACAATGGCCGATCGTTGCAATGCCGTGAAGAATCAATCAGAACGAATTTTTCTCATGGACACAGGATGTACCAGTCATATGGTAAAAGATGCTGATCTGTTTTCACAGTATAGTGATTTGTCCAAGCATCATTCGATTATCTTGGGTGACGGTCATACCTGTAAAGCAATTGGTATTGGTCAAGTTAAATTCATGACGCTCGCCAATGGCAAATTACAAGATTGCTCTATGTCGAATGTGTTGTATTCGCCTGACCTGTCTGCAAATATAATTTCGATATCAGCACTAACCAAGAATGGGCACAAAGTCGTGTTTTATGAGAAAGGTTGTGATGTAGTGGGCACAAGAAATGGTGGTAATCATTTGATTGCACGTGGCTATGCCTCAAACGGCATGTATCTACTCAAATGTTCTGTGCAGCCACACATGCCTATACAGTCACACACAGCAAACACTTACAATGACACGCTCAAGTTGTGGCATGATCGCCTGGGTCATTGTGGAATAAGAAAACTTCAAGAAGCTGTCAGCAAAGGTCAAATTGTTGGAGTGTCGAAATCGGTCAAAGGAGAAATGCCTTTCTGTGAAAGCTGTGTTCAAGGCAAGCTTCGAATGGCAACATTTCCTATACTGAGCGGACCGAAGGCCAAGGAGCCACTGGAACTTGTGCACTCTGACATTTGTGGACCAATGTCTGTAGCGTCGCCTAGTGGGAAGCGGTACTTTATTACCTTCACTGACGACTACACCAGAATGTGCTGGCTTGGTTTTCTGAGGACCAAGGATGAAGCTTTTGAAGCATTTAAAGACTGGCGAAGCATGGCCAAGAACTTCTGTAGAAGAGAAATTGGAGCACTCAGGACTGATAACGGTGGTGAGTTCTGCAGTGTCGAATTCGAAAAGTTTCTGAAGAAGAATGGTATTCGTCATCAAAAGACTGTGCCCTATGCACCCCAGCAAAATGGTGTTGCTGAAAGGATGAATCGAACATTGATGGAGATTGCTCGTGCCCAATTGGAGAAAGCAAAGCAACCGAAGACATTGTGGGCAGAATCTCTAACTGCTGCAATTTATGTGCGAAACAGACTGCCTACGAATGCAACCAGAATCACTCCATATGAAGCATGGTATGGACGTGTACCAAATGTCAGTCATATTCGGACATGGGGCTGTATTGCCTACATAAGAAAAGAAGACACAAAGGATAAATTGTCTGGAAAAGCTGAAAAAGTTCGCTTCATTGGATATGCTGAACGACAGAAAGGTTATCGGTTCTATGATGCCAATAAGCGGCAGGTCTTGATCAGTCGAAATGTGCAGTTTGATGAGCAGAATTTTGATTTGCACAAAGATAGAAGACTCCCAAGTGAATCTTATTCTGAAACTTATGACAGTGAGGAAGAAACAGAAACGCTTGGAGAAGACGGGAGTCAAAACCAAGTGGAAGGAGGTGTTCGAAAGTCTGACAGAATAAACAAAGGTGTTCCTCCAAAGAAATATGTACCAGAGACTGGCAAATGGGATTTAAATTGCTTGGATGTGAATTGGAATGAAGTCTGCGGCGTTTCAGAAAATTCTCCAATCCACTTACTCTTTCATGCCATCTCTGAATTCGAAGTACCGAAAACGATCGCAGAGGCAAGAATAAGTCCTCAAGCTCAAGAATGGAAAAAAGCCTCTGATGCAGAGTTCAGTTCGTTGAAAGAAATGGAAACCTGGAAGCTGGTTGACTTGCCAAAAGGTAGAAAGCCAATCGACTGCAAGTGGGTGTTCTGCGTGAAGCGCAAAGAGGATGGGAGCGTTGATAGGTTCAAGGCTCGCCTTGTGGCTAAAGGATTCTCACAGCGATATGGAGTAGACTACTTAGAGACATTTGCTCCAGTTCTGCGTTTGGAAACTCTACGCACTCTATTGGCTTTTGGCATTCAAAGAAACTTAGAAATTCATCAAATGGATGTAACAACAGCCTTCCTGAATGGCGATCTTGATGAGACAATCTACATGAGACAACCTCCTGGCTATGAAGAAAAGGGCAAAGAGAATTTGGTCTGTGAGCTGAAGCGTTCACTCTATGGTTTGAAGCAGTCGCCTAGATGTTGGAACAAGAAACTCACCCAGTATCTGTTGGATCTTGGATTTAACCAGTGTCGCTCGGACCCTTGTCTCTTTGTTAAATTTGACCCCTTCACGATTTTGACCATGTATGTAGATGACTTGGTTCTGATGACTGAAACGGAAGAAGGCATGGTCAAACTGAAGAAGTGGTTGTCTATGAAATTCAAAATGAAGGATATGGGCCCCATTCATCACTTATTGGGTATTCGACTCAGAAGAACAAGTGAAGGTTTGTGGCTGATTCAAGATCAGTACATCAAAAAATTGTTGATGAAATATGGACTAATAGAAGCCAAGGAAAGTTCTATTCCAGCATGTCCAACGACAGTTCTCACAAAGACAGATGAATCAAAAGGTGTTGACAAGACGATGTACCAGTCGATGGTTGGCAGTTTGCTATATTTGGCTTTAGCTACACGCCCAGACATTCAGTATGCAGTTAGCAATGTGACGAGATTCAGCACTGATCCTAAGATGAGTCATCTGACTGCTGTTAAGAAGATTTTCCAGTACCTCAAGTCCACGGTCAATCTCGGACTACTGTATAAACCAATGGAGTCATCAGCAGTGTGGTGCACTTTTTATCTAGGTAACTAGGTAACTAGGTATACCTAGTATTACCTAGTTAAAATTCGGGAAAAGTACCTAGATTTACTTTACCTAGTTGCTGGTTACTCTATTTTACCTAGTTTTACTTTACCTAGTTTTAAATCCACATAACTAGGTACTTCTAGGTAGAACAAGTTTACCTAGTTTGATATCTTCAATATTACGTGGATTTTTCAGTCAGCAAACCTTCAAATTTCCGGCATTCCCACAATTACAATGGTCCAGAGAATGAATTTCTGACTTATTTGATCAATAAAATACAAATACTTACTTGAAATGTGTCAAATTTCATAAATTTTAACTCCACTAACTTCATCATTGTTCTATTGAACCAAAAATAATATTTTTACTTGATTTCGAGCGTTTTAGGTTTACCTAGTATTACCTAGTTTTTCTGGGCTTTACCTAGTATTACTTTACCTAGTTTCTTAGCTGACAAGTTTACCTAGTATTACTTTACCTAGTTTTTAGCTGACACTTTTACCTAGTATTACTTTACCTAGTTTCAAATTTTCAAAATGCACCACACTGGTCATCAGTTGTTGGATTTGCGGATTCTGATTTGGCTGGATACTATGATGACAGAAAATCACGTTCTGGTTATGTATTTCTGAATGGTGAAGCTGCGATCAGCTGGTATTCTGGAAAGCAAGGCTCAGTCAGCTGTTCAACAGCAAATGCAGAGTATTTGGCTTTAGGAACAGCTGTACGAGAAGGATTATTTTTGAAACAACTCTACAAAGAAATTGGAGTCGATGTTGGAACAATGTGTATCTATGAAGACAATCAAGCTGCCATTGCCATTGCAAAGAATCCCGTGTTTCACTGTAAGCAAACGCATATTGATATCCAGTATCACTTCATTCGAGATGAAATAGAGAAGAAGCAGATTGAAGTGGTTTACTGTGAAACAGAGAAAATGGTAGCTGATATTTTTACGAAAGCTCTTTCACGAGAACGATTCAGGAAACTGCGACAACAACTCGGACTACAACTTATGTCAGTAGAGTCTATGCAGTCTTGAAGTGGACGGGAGAATTGTGAGATGCACTTCAATACCGCATTATTATTGTTACTGTCGTTATCTCTACTACTGTTTGTATTGTGTGTGGTTGTGTTTTAATACCTCTCCTCGTTGTCTTTTTCTCTAACTCGCTAAAATAAACACTTTACTGGTTCGCTCTTAGTCGGTTGCTGTTACCGCATCAACAGTTAACTCGATTTGAAAGCTATCAGAGGTTTCAAGCAGCAGACATTGAGAGATCTGATTTTTCTAGCATTTCTGGCTCAAAATCTTCCAAAAAATTTGCATTTTCAGTACAATACACATACACAAATATACACATTGTTTTGTTGAACGTGTATACACAAATTACCATCAACATTTAAAGGTAAATGTGTATACACATACACATACTCATACACAAACGCAAAATCCAATACCAAACAACAGTAAATCTGACAGGAAATCTCTTTGCCATAGAGTGATACCGGTGCCATCAAAATCGGCACAGGCGTTCGTTCACTACCGATAGACCGATAAAGTATATCGGCCATGCAGGTCAAGTTTTCCACGAAGGAAAAGTATCACGCTGAGTGACGCAGTTAAACGGTAGTAACTCGCTTGTTAGCCGACCAATTGGTCTGTGGTTTGTTTCGTTAGACTAGAAAAAGTCTGCTCTTTTCAATTTTGAAGCACAATTTAGTCCAAGAACATTTTGCAAAGTTGCGTGCCGGTCCCTAGCCTACTCACTCAGGCCTAGTAAAGCCCGGTTCACACTACGAAATAAGAAGTAAGCAATAAGAAATAAGGCGTCTGCAATAAGAAATAAGACATAAGCGGAGCGTTCACACTACGAAATAAGAAATAAGAAATCAGCACAGTGAAAATCAGCTGCATTGTAAGCGTCAGAAATCTTTTCGTCTTAGCAATTTTTGGAAACTAAGCGATTTATGGTCATAGTAGACCGGCGGAACACCAAAAACACTTAAATGATAGTACGCATTTATCGCATTTTTTGTAGGTTTTTTGAACATAAGCAGTCAACTGCAAGTCGCACAGTCAAGAACGGGTATATCCAATCCAAAAAGCAGTGAACAGGCCATAAATGCCTTGAAACTTGTCAATAATCTACTTAAGATCATAATTTCTATGTAAAACAGCAGGCAACTGCTGAAAAAACCTTGGTTTGTACGTTTATAGGCAGTGCTTATAGGTTTCTGACCGCTTTTCGTCTTTAGACAGTCGTTTCAGACTTTATTATGACATGCTATTAGGGATGGGCAACGTAAATTAAAATCGGTAATTTACGTACACGTTATTTCTGTTTTACCAGATTTTAATTTCCGTAATCGTAACGTGTTACGGAAATTAAAACGGCCAATTTCTTGCTGTAACGCGTTACATAAATTAATTTCCGTAACGTCGCAACGAATAAGATTCCAGCCAAACGTAAATTAATTTTCGTTTTTCTTCAAAAATCGCTAGTAGGTATTTTTTAATAGTAGCAATCGAATATCGCGGAAAAAATTATAAAATGAAATGTATGCAATGCAAATTTTAATTCTGTGTTTGTTCGATTGGAATTGCATTCGTATTTTTGAAATCTAACTTCACACCAAAAGGAAGGAATGAAATGTGGGTATGTTTTTTGGCTGAATTACTGTAGCTGCTGAGGGTTTTATAACTGCGCAGCAACTAGCCAACTACGTACGTACTATAGACTGTAGTCTACCTACCGCACACTGCACTGATGGTTAAACGTATGACAGTACTTACATTTAAGATTAGTAGTGAAGAAAACAATGTAACTTCACTTCTCTGTTTGAATGTATTTTAAATGTACAAAATACTGTTGGCAAGTCCGACTGAACCTGGATCTATTAATAGGTTTTTAACCTCAAATTTGTGGACTTTAACCTGAACCTTAACCTATTTTATTTCAGCCGGAGTTGAACCTGTTCCGTTTTATCGGACTTTCTCAACAGGTTCAAATTTCAACTGCAATTTTTAGGCAAACTGATGTGTCCGCTACTGTAGCATGTTTATGTGTTAGACACTTCCTGTAGAAAGGATCTTCTTGTGTAGTGTTGATATACGAAACTGTTGTGTTGTGTTTGTTAGCCCCTTTACTATAACCTGTCTAACCCAAGTAAAGCCTGATCTACTTGGAGTCTATACTACGCAAGATAGATCAACTGGCAGGCGAAGCACCACAACAAAAATGGCCAATCTGGGAACGATCACTACGCAGGTACCTCACACTCTACGATGCAATGTTGGCTCCAGATCAGAAAATGACACACATAGAGAAGAACATTCTGCTGGTACAGCTTTTGGGTTCACATGGTCAGACTCTATTCAGTGCACACAAAGATTATGACAAAGACGGCGACATGACGTTCGATGAGTACCTGAACTCAGCCAAAGAGATTTTTTATCGTCCGGTCAATGCAGTTCGCGCGTACTACGACTTTGCCAACAGAACACAAGATTCTCACGAGACAGTTGACGAGTACATGTTGGCACTTCGTGCATTGATGACAGACTGCATCCAGAACTTCCCAAAAGATGACCAAGGCAACATTTCGCCAACCAGAATGGCAGACTTTCTATTGGGTGTGCAGTTGACAAAAGGTGTTCAGAGCAAGCAAACGCAGGAGAAATTGTTGGCGCAAGGCAAGGTAGACCTGGACAGCTTCATGAGTATAGCTCAGGCAGATGAGCGCGCCAGACAAGACTCTGCACGTCTCTCTTTGCCTCTGAATGCAGACAACAAAGTGTCAAAGGCACAGCAACAGAAACGGTCATATCGTGGCATGCAGTCTCCACTAAAGTCAAAGAAGGACGGCTCTACTGAGAAATGCAAGAGTTGTGGTCGAACAGGACACACTCGAGGCAATGTTCAGTGTCCAGCGAAAGGCAAGAAATGCAACTTCTGCCAAGGAATGAACCACTTTGAGTGCTGTTGTTACACAAAGTTGAACCAGTCGAGTCAGAATCGGAAACAAAGCAAGTCAGTTCACAGCTCTACAAACAACACAGGTCGTGTTGGTGTAATTGACAGTCTAAAAGCTCAGCAGTTCGTGAGTTCTATTCTGATTACAACTGAAACCCAGTCAACGACGATCACTGCTGAGACTGATAGTTGTTCTGACATCACTGGCGTCACATGGACACAGTACAAGAAATATTTCAATCAGTCTACACTGGACCCTACAGAAGGTGATATCACCAATTTCGATGGAAGCAAGATCAATGGAGTCAAAGGCACATTCCTAGCTACGCTCACATTCAAAGACAAAAGTGCACAGATCAAGATATTGGTCTTGCCTGACAGTTATGGGGCAATTTTCGGCAAGAATGCCATAAGTGCGTTGGGTCTACTGCTGGACGGCAGAACGTTTGAAGTGCGTACAGTGGCTGACATCCAGAGTAGGACTGCCAACTCGAATGACAACACAAAAGACACACAAGAGCCGAAAGTAGAGATCCAAAAGCAAGAGTTGCGCTCCAACGACAGCAAGCAGAAAGACAGAGAAAGTCCAGAAGCTAAAGAGCTCGAGTTGGGAGTGACAACAGAGAACCAGATCGACGTTTCACCAGAGCAGTTGCGGACATGGCAGAAAGCTGGTTTGACAAAGCTCTTGCTTGAGGTGCGGAATCTCACGAAAGCAGACATAGGTCAATATCCAGGCTACAAGCACCGCATCAAGCTGAAACCGGATTCAGTTGCACCAGTGCCACAGAAGTTGCGATCCATACCTCTGTATCGGCGAGAAAAAGCGATGCAAGAGATAGACTCAATGGAACAACAAGGCATCTGGGAAAAAGTGGAACGTTCGGATTATGTGCACGGCATGGTCACTGTTGACAAGCCAAACAATGGAGTGAGGATAACGACCGATCTCACACCGCTGAACAAACAAGTGGAGCCGGTGAGATTTCCTCTTCCAAACATAAAGGATCTCTACGATCGCCTGAGCAGAGCCAAGGTCTTCAGCAAGCTGGATCTGCGGAAGGGATACTTCAACATAGACATTCATGAAGAGAGCAGCCTGCTGACTACAACAATTACGCCCAAGGGTCTCTATGCTTACAAGAAGTTGCCAATGGGGTTGAAAGATTCAGCAGCTGTCTTTCAGAAGCTAGTAGCAGAGACACTAGCAGGAGTGCCTGGCTGTGAACCATACATCGATGACATTCTCATCTATGGCACGTCCAAAGAAGAGCACAACTCACGACTTAAGCAGGTACTGCAACGACTGAATGACAAAAATCTGCGGTTGAACCTCGACAAGTGCGTGATTAGTGTGCCATCAGTGACATTCCTGGGTCACATTATCTCAGAAGGCAAAATCAGCCCAGATCCAAAAAACCTGGAGTCGATCAAAGAGATGGCTGTGCCTGCCAATGTGAAGGAGGTGCAAAGTTTTTTGGGACTACTCAACTACTACGCTGATTTCTTGCCAAAGTTCGCAGATATTGCAGAGCCATTGAGAGAGCTCACTCGAGCGAACGCAAAGTTCCACTGGAGTCCAAAGCAGCAGAGCGCATTTGAGAAGATGAAGACTATTGTCTGTGAGGATCTAAAGCTCAGCATCTTCGACCCCCAGTACGCAACATTCCTGTCTACTGATGCATCAGAAGTTGGTATTGGAGGGGTTCTATCTCAAGTGCAGCGTGGTCAAGAAGTACCAATCGCTTTTGGTCACCACACATTGAGTCCAAGAGAACGAAACTGGGCTGCCAATGAGCGCGAAGCCTATGCAGCCATGTTTTTCTGCGAACATTGGGCCAAGTTTCTGCTAGGACGTCCATTCACCTTGCGTACAGATCATCAAGCTCTCACCTCACTGCTTTTCAAGTGCAAAGATGCACGAAAATCGTCCAAGTTCTCGCGTTGGCATGATCGCTTGTCTGAATTCAACTTCACAGTGGAATACAGACCAGGCAAAGACAACTTAGTGCCAGACGCACTTTCAAGACTGGTGGACAAGACAACCCCTGCAGTGAAGGCAGTGATCAGCTGCATCAACCAGGATGGTTTCTCATTCAAGAGATTTGAAGCAGCAACGAGAAAAGATGTTGTGTTGCAACAAGTGCATAAGTTCATACAGCATGGATGGCCAAACAAGAGCAAAGTTCGACCAGACATCAAGCCATTCTACTCACTCAAAGATGAGCTATCTACAGAAGGTGGCTGCATAGTGAGAGGAGATTCATGTCAGATTCTGGTGCCAACTGCTCTGCGACGTCAGCTGTTAGAATTTGCGCACAAAGGTCACCCCGGAATTGTTCGTTTCAAACGAAAACTCAGAGAGACATACTGGTGGCCTGGCTTTAGCAAAGAAGCTGAGCATTTCGTGCAACACTGTGCGGCATGTCAGGATTCGGCCAAATCAAACCCCAGGATGGCAATGCCAAAGATGCATCTACATGTGCCAAACAAGCCATGGGAAGAAGTCTCAATTGACATTACTGGGCCGTTCGCTGATGCACCTATGCAAGCCAAATACATTGTGGTGCTGCTCGATAACTACTCAAAGTTTCCGGAAATACTGTGCACCAGCACCACCACTTCAAACACAATCGTTAATTGGTTGCAGGAGTTGTTTTCGCGCTATGGTTGTCCATCGAGACTGGTTTCTGACAACGGAACGCAGTTCACCAGTTCATGGTTCAAGGCTTTTCTACAACAGTGCGACATTGAGCATCAGCTCATACCTGTCTACACTCCTCAACAAAACGCCTTTGTGGAAACGTTCAATAGATACCTGAAGCATGGTTTACAGGCGTACTCGAGCAGCTCACAACCTTGGAAACAAAAGCTCAATGAACTACTCTCTCACTTTCGAGCTACATCTCCAGACCAGAATGCGCCTAAGAGTCCAGCCGAATTATTTCTGGGACACCGAATCAGGTTGCCATATGAAGTGGTCAGGAATCGACTGAAAAGGGAGGAGAAGAGAGAGAATGGGAAAGCTGAACTACAAGCCAGCAATGTTGAGCCAAAAGAGTTCAGAAATCGAGGACCATACAGAGTGGGTCAGAAGGTTCGCGTCAAACGCCCACACACTCTGAAGGGCCAAAGTCCCTGGTCAAAACCGTTGAAAGTGATCGAAGTGAAAGGTAACTGGTCATACCAATTGTCTGATGGCCAGACCTGGAATGCGCGACGCATGCGCCGATACAACGAAGATCAATCGAAGCTTCAGGAAGTCGAGTATCTGGTTAGTAGAGAACCGCATGTCAAGCAGCAGTGGACAAGATTGCAGGAGAAAGTCGAGCTGCGACGCTCCCCTTGGAGGAATAAAGGCCAACCACCTCTAAGACTCTCGTATTGATATAGTTATGATAACTTCGCTTATTAGGAAAGAGAGTGGTTGATGTGTCCGCTACTGTAGCATGTTTATGTGTTAGACACTTCCTGTAGAAAGGATCTTCTTGTGTAGTGTTGATATACGAAACTGTTGTGTTGTGTTTGTTAGCCCCTTTACTATAACCTGTCTAACCCAAGTAAAGCCTGATCTACTTGGAGTCTATACTACGCAAGATAGATCACAAACTATGTAAAATTTTCGGTTGGATTGCAGAAAATTTTAAACATTTCATGTTTTTATACATATTTTCAAACTGAAACTGTCAGAAAACTAAAGTACAATGCCCTGTAAAGTCTGATGTATATTTTTCTGCCAGTAGAAAGGCTTATAGCTCAGAAAAGTTGCAAGCAGCGCAAAATATCTACAGTTTTTGGAGATATCAGTGGACTTGAACCTGAACCTATTGTCCAGGGTTTTTAGAAGATGGACTTGAACCTGAAATTTCGATGTTGGCTTTGACTTTAACCTGAACCTATTTTTCAACCCTGAACTTTCCAACAGTAGAACAACACCTACACATGAATTTATAGTTGCCTGGCTTTTCTGCGTATTTTCTTATACAGGGAGATAACATATTGACAAATTCAAGCCTTCAAAAACGTATCTACAAGATATTTCGACTTACTCAAATTGACCGAAATTAACCGGTTTAGCAGTTCGAAGAGTGGGATTGGGCTTCTGTGCGACAAGGGCGAAAAATTAGCCTTAAAAGTCGCATTTACGTTTCAGTAGTAACCAAAAATATGCCTATAATACAACAAAACAATGCGGTGGCCTCAGGATTCAACAGAAAAATCTGTTTTACGCTAGGAACGTAAATTAATTCACGTACGGAAATTAATTTACGTACAGTATTGATAAATTTTAATTGTCGTATTCGTTTAATTTCCGTATCCGGATTTTTTTAATTACGGTAATTGTTAAGCGTAACGTAAATTAAAAATCGGCGCTTAATTTACGTTACGCGTTACGAAAATTAATTTACGTGCCCATCCCTACATGCTATACGTAAAGTGAAAGAAAACTCTATTTCAGATGAAAAAAGTTGAGCACGGCGCAACTCTTATTTCGTGGCTATTTCTTATTTCTTACTTCGTAGGTATGAACCGGTACGAAATAAGAAATAAGGCCGCTATTTCTTATTTCTTATTTCTTATTTCGTAGTGTGAACCGGGCTTAAAATAGTGTGACTCGGTTCCCGGCGGAGGTTTCAAATTCAAATTTGGCGCCTTGAAGTGCACTAACCCATGCTGTTTATCCACCCGGTATACGGTTGCTTCTCGTTTCTCACTCGCTCGCTCACTCATTCATCACACATGATGAGACAGTCAGACGACCACGACCGGACGAGCAGAAGTGAAGGGATCCGCGCGTAACCACCCTCCTGTTATCAGCCACATGGCGAGTAATTGAGAAGGCCCATCGGCTCAACCCGCTGTCAAACCCCTAGTTTCGGTTTTAGGCCTAGGTTCAGGTTTTTTATGAAATCTCTGCTATGTGGCGGATAATAGGAGGATAGACCTATTCTCTCTTATCAGTTCAGTAGTCAGTCAGTGATGATGTCCGGTCCCGGTAATCCGCCATCCTGATAGGATAGGATTTAGCCTACAGTTCCAGTCCCATTTTTTCTCCGCTTTTGTTTTGTCCTCTTCTCTTAATCCCGACACGATTGGAAATTATTATTATTATTGTTTTATATTATGATATTAGCGACGGGACCGGTAAAACAGGTTAAATTGAACTATTTCCAGCTCATTTACATCCATTTAGCCAGTTTATTAGATTTTTGTACTAAATTCTTTCAAAAGATTCTTGACGGGGTGGAATCGGCCTGAGGGATAGATGAGAGGGGTAACCTGCTTTACCCATGTCTCTCTAAAGAGACAGTCGGACAAACGGCCTAGCCCGCCCATATCACTTGGTTGGATAACACTTTAAACACAAAAAAGACATAGAACATGCCTTCTTAGTCTTTTAAAGTGTTTAAAGGAAGCGATTAAGGTGCTGCTGCGCTTGTGCTTCAAGGCTATAAACTATAAAGATTAGCTTCTTATTAAAAGGGTTTAGTTCACTGATTAAACAAACATTAAATCTAGTAATGGTGGAAAACTGTGACCTCAAAGCAAAAATGTCAACTCAAGGATAAGTACCGTTCAACATCGAATCAACTATTACAGTCAGGCACTTAACGCCGTTTATGGTACCGACACCATACATGGTGCCGGTACCCAGGGCTGTTTGTTTCCCGGAAAAAACTCAAGCCGGTTTTCTTTCGTTTTTTTACAAAAGTGATTTTCCAAGATGACAGAAAAAATTGTTAACAACATACATGTAACAGCTCCGGACCGACCTGAGGGTAGGGGGTTTTCCTCAGGTGGGGGTCGAGGGGGTTCGCCCTGACGGGGTCCCAAATTTCAAAAAAGCTCTAAAACGTCTGGAGATGCGTTTTTAGCACGTTTCTTTCAGTAAGGACGCTAAAAATCGCTATTTTAAGCTGCCAAATACCCTTTTAGAGCTAAAACAAGCAAACGATGACAAAAAGGGGTTCCAGAAGCCCCCGAGTTCTTTTCAATATCAGCAGTGGAAACGCCAAATTCGGTTCCCAGAGGCTTTTCAAGCGAATTTTAGGCTAAAAATTAGTGATTTCTGAGCCAGTTTGTTAGTACTGGAGCCACTACCAGAGATGCAACCGTAATTAATACCGGATAATCCGGTATTTTTCAGATCCGATCCGAAGCACTATCCGGTATTTTTCTTTACGGTTGCAGCTCTAGCCACTACTAGTACTTGTATTTTTGGGTCGGGCTGGGGGTCCCTTAACCTGTCTCAGGGGGTGATCTTTTCAGCTACGGGGGTAACCCCCAAATCCCCCTAGTACAAGTATGGTTAACAACAATCGCTTTTTATTGCAGAATTCAACGAAATAGCGTGAGTTTTATTACGAAATGCACTAATTTCATCTTTTAGAGCAGTAATTTGATTTTAAAACAACAAAAATACAATAATAAAAGTTGCCTGAAAATGGTACGGGTATTTGTGCCAAAAAGGTTAAGTTATGCTATGGAAATGCTTGTAAGGCTTCTAATAACGTAAATTCAAAGCATTGAAGCGAATTTAACCAGTTACTGTGCCCATTTCCTTTAAAAACTTGAACTTGCTTGAGTTTTTTCCGCATTTTAGTTGGGAAGTAAACCGGAAAAAACCGACCCAACAGCCCTGGGCTGCTTCCCTTTTACCACAGTTTCAGCAGTTTTGCAGGTTTGCTGAATATTAGTTTAGGTGTATTTTCTCTAGTAAAATCGTTGTTATGAAGTTTAGTTTTGGTAAGCTAAGGTGTAGTGTACATGTGCAGTGGATGGGGCTTTCAGTTAAGGGCAGACATGGGCAAGGGGGCTGAGAGGTTGACCCCCCTCATGCTCTGATTTCCCCCATCCGGCCCGGCAGGCCGGTACCCCTTCAGGAATTCTTAGGAAAAATTTTGTGTACAAAATTATGATAAAGGTATGCCTTTAGCGATCGACCGGAACAAAAATTTTCGCCGGAACCGGAACCACCCAGTTCCGGCCGGAACCGGAACTTTTTCAATATTTGGTCCAAAATTTATAGAAACGTATTTATAGGCACGTCGTGTACAAATTCCTGTTATAAACATCAGCAGAAGTTCAAATCAACAACAGAATACAGACTTTTCAATAACAGTAGCCAAGAGCACGCAAATTGTACTTCAGAAAGAGAAGCTTTTCAACATTTTCAGGTTTCAGCTTTGATCTGTCACCTTCGGAGATGTTTTTAGCTGCCTTAAAGGCACAGTTGTTAAAAAAAATTTTTTTTTGAAGGCCAAAAGTTTTTGCTTTTTTTTAAAAAATTTTAAAAAAAAATTTTTTTGTTGAAAATCGTCTTAAATGGGTCCAGCATGCTAGTACAGATACTTACAACAAATTTTCCACTTTTGCACCTTAAGTCAGTTGAGAAACCTGTTCGAAAACGACAATACAGCTCTAAACACTGTCTGTAACTGCATAATTTCACCGAAAATTGTCTTTAGAGGCACTTCTAATGATGCATAACATGGAAGACTGCATAATTTCTCCCCATTCATGCAAATTCTACTGCCCCCACTGAGCTGCGCACTTTATTAAACAGACGCAATAATACTTGATGTAACTGAATATCCATCGAAAATAGTGAATGAAAAAGTTCCGGTTCCGGTACCCTTTTTCACCGGAACCGGACCGGAACCGGAACCGCCAGTTCCGGCCGGAACCGGAACCGGAATTCCGGTCGATCGCTACCTATGTTAGCTGTAAATGAGCTCAGAATAGCTTATTTTAACCTATTTTAGCGAAAAATAAACCAAAAAGCCTTGATTTTAGTAAAACAACAATCAGTCTTTTTGGCTTACCGGAGTTTTCCACCTATAAGCCCCTCCGGTTATAAGAGCCGGGTCTTATAGCAGGTGGTCAGAAAGCAGGGTCTGTCAGGGGGCATTTGCCAGTTATGAGAACCGGGTCTAAACTCAGGCTGGTGTGTTTTCGTGTATATTTGACTAATGAATATGGAGTGTTCGAACTCAGCTCGTTCAAGAATCGTTCTAAAACCTGCGTAATTGTAAAATTCTTGATTTGATGGGCTTACTTAATAGCCGCTTCACATAGCATATTGGAGCTTGTAAGTTGCCTAAGTTTTCAAAACTGAGCTATTCAGACTTAAACGTACAGTCTGTTGTTGCAAAGACCAAAACCAGTGTATTTCATGCAGAACATCGAGTTTTAATTGTAAAACATAGATTTTCCACCTACAAGACCCAGGTCTTATAACTGGTGCAAAAAATTTTCTCCCTCGGGGAGGGGGTATGGCCGGCCGAGGGGGTATGGGCCGGCCAGGGGAGGGGTATGCCCCCGTTACCCCCGGCCTATGTATGAGCCTAGGCTGCCCTTCCCTCAAAGCCGCCAACTGTGTACATATATGATGGCTAAAAAGGCGTCTTTGATAAGGGTCTAGGCCTAGGCTATTTTTAGATCTCGGATCTGACTACCGTTTCAAAAATAATACAAGAATGTTAGCAGAGCTAGTAGTTCTCATCCGGTTCAGCAAAAATTTGAAAATTATGTTTAGGCATGGTTCCAATTTTATGGGTTAAATAATATCACCATATCACCAATTTAAAATAGTTTGGTTTGGTGACAGTTGATATTAAATTTCACAGTTAGTGCTGAGTGGTAGATACTAGAATTCCTATGCTGTATCTCTAAATTTACCCTATAGATTGGTAAACTAGATATTTTGGTAAACTTCCCAATAATATTTAAATATAACAATCTAGTTTCCTTAAATTACAGTTAGATTTGTTTAGACCGTTTCAATAATGATTGCTTTGTGCCCACTTCCTTTGTTGCCCATTGCTTTGTTGCTTTAAATGTCTAGGCAACGTTTGATGACTCATTCCAACACACCGCACTTGCAATAACCACACGGCATTCAGAACAGCTCTAAAACTCTCAACAACCGTCTGGTCTCGGCTCCATAAAGGGCAGTAGCACTGACAAAAAACGGCTGCATTTGCGTCGAGCCTGTAGAGCGTTGTTGGCATGGCAGTGGATCGATTGGAAGTATGGCAAGGAAGGCATTAGCCAGGGCGGCACTCTCACTGCCGTCCGTATTAGCTGCTCGGCTGGCGGCGGCTGTCGCTCTTCCACCACTCAGACACCTTTTCTTGCTTGTCCGCCCTCAGCTCCTCTTGTTTTTGACCCTGGCTGGCTCGCTCTCACTGCTCCACAGCTCAGATGCCAACAGCTGACCGCTAGAAATCCGATAATGTAAGTGCAGCGGCACCTACTCGTTTTATTGGCCGGACTCTTTGAAGCTGCCCGCTGACCTCTTAATGGCTCTATTAGCCGGCCCACTTTATTGATTCACTCTTAGCAGGCTGTGACCTTAGATTCGCTCCTCTGCTGGCCATTAATGTTCAACTAGCTTCGAACCTATATTCTCTGTCTTAGCTAGAGTTGGTGACTTGAGTGAACAATTGTTGACAACGCTTCGACAATACTTTCTGGAAGTGAAAGTAGTTTTGCTTGCTCGACAGTCCAGGTCTCTTTCTGCAGCTAAACAAAATTGTAGTGATAGTTGGTCAGTTTTGCTCTCCATTCACACTAGAAAACACTTAAACTAGTAACCCTGATCTGACATGGGATTGGTGCTCTCTTATCATAAATTCCAGCTCAACATGAGTATGGGAGGACTAAAATTGAATTGGGTCTAGTTGAGCTTGATGGACTAGCTAGATTAGAGCCTCTGGCGGGCTTTTAGCTTATTGGTTGCTTCCTCCTCTTAGTGGTTTAATGTCGAGATGGAGGGCAACTCTGCCCAACTGTGTCACCGCCATTGTCTTTTCTCACGGCCGTTTAGTTTTAACCGTTTGCACTTGAACTTTGGCGTAATTCGCTGACTGTCAGCAGAAGTAGGTGGTACATAGGTGCATTTTGCCCTGTCCATTCACTCTCTGCTGGTCATCGGCTGTGCAGACGGCGGATTTATTCATGTTCGCCCGTTTGTCAGTCGGCAATACTATAAATTCAGTCGAAATCGACACAATAGGGCTTTGTGTGCTGCACTAGTGACAGCTGGCTTCCTCCTGCAACAATAGAGGCGAATTTATGGCCGACTTGACTTCAATCAATCAGTTAGTTTTACATTTGGACGTCTGCTTTTAGTTGCAGCGCTCATATTATCTTTTTCGGGAACTGGCAGCTGTTAATTATGCCAATTAGCATCTCACGCACGCCTGGCTAAGCTTGCGCGTTTGTCACGCCATTAATTAGCTCCATATGGGTCGCATGTAATCTGGTCTGGCTTAGGTATACAGTGCGCACGCCCCTATCACATGCAGTCTATTGTTTACATTTGCAAGCCAAAATTGGCCTATTGCCCACCTTCGGTGGTAGCTCGTGTTTCGTTACTGTTTAACCGCCAAATTTGTGCTAAGACCGGTTTGGCACCTGCGCCAAATTTGCTCGAGCACTTTGGCAAGCAAAATTCGAAAGTTTAATGTTTGTTTAAATGAGCCGGGACTACCCACTGCCAGCTGTACCAGCGCTTAAGCCCCATCAATCACTCTCTTCCAAGACTTTGTTACAAGAGCGCTGGTCTTTGCTGAGGAAATGAGTTTTTTGAGCCGCTAAAAGCCGAATCGATGTTTTCCGGGCCGCTTAATTCATTTGCCATCATCCTGGGAGTTGCGCATTAATTTCGGCAGGCTGGGGACAGGTGCACAGTAATTTATTCGCCAGTAGGCCTCTCTTTGTGTAACCAAACCCACCCGCCTAACGCGTTGTTCTATAGACGATGTAGGAGCCATGATTTGTGGCCGCCTCTAGTATCAGCTGATTGCGAATTTTCCATCCCACTCTGCCTTGTTGTAAAGACGCACTTAGAACCACTGTATAGTTGGAATTCTTCAAAATCTCTAAGAAATCGACTCTCCAGTCCGTGAGGCACAATTGTAGTAGGCCGGGTTTTAGGGCCAGCAGGTTTTGGTTAAGTGTGCGGCTTATGATCTCAGTTCAATTATGCTGGCGGCCGTTTTTGCCGAATTGCGCTCGAGTTGTTTGCGCAGGAACTTTTTCTAAGACCCCGATCCATTTCGCCACATGTCTGTTAGTTCACAGCTGACTGCCGATGGAATGCGGTTTGAGGTATGAAGAAACGTTTTTGAATATACATCGGTTAATGTCACAATCTTCAAATAGCTGCTTGTTTGCTCTCTTTGAGTTTGGTTAGTTTTGTAGCTGAACACTCTTCACAAACTTTGAACAAAAAAGTTTGGATAACTGTTCAGTTTTTCTTCTAACCCGTCCGCGCTTTTGAGGATACAAGAAAATATTGTCCAACATAGCTACACTACAAACGGCCAATAACTCAAGTCCATTCAGTTTGTAGTTTACCTCCTAGCTGGCAAGGTTAATCCCCTACTTCTGCACCCCCTGAAGAGACAGTTTCACTTTCCATGTCCCAGACTTGTTATGTACATGTATGCTGAGCTCATAAGAATAAATTGTTCTTTCTATATCTTGTTCCACTCTCTACTATTTATCTACAGAATGGTTTTGCATGTAAACCGTTGAACCTTTTACACGAAAGCATAAACATTGTTATGTAGTGTCTCCTATTACATCGCGCCATCCCGCACCCTTCAAATCGCCTTGCGCCGTCGCGGCAGATGGTTCTTGCCCGAAAGCCATCAATTTGTTTAGGAGGTCAAGACGCATTAGGAAATCGTCCATAAATGGTCCGTTATGTGCGGCCACATGTGTGGGCGGTCGCGTTTCCTGTTCTGGCTTTAGTGGCCAGCTCGGTGGGGTGTTTGCTCGTCTGCGGCGGCTGACTGCCTCCTCAAAGTGCAAGGTGACAATGGGCAAACATAACCTTTTGCCGGCAGATGAGAGAATTTGCCTTCAATTTATTTGAAGGCCGTCCAGTATAAATTCCCACTGATGCTTGCACAAGTTATCAGTGCGGTTCTGTTTACAAACCATCAGCTTAGGGGGTGGGAGCTTCCGTAAGTGGGCCGGCCAGCCTCTCGAAGCTGTGAACCAGTCACTCGTGCGTGACTTGCCAGATTAGCTGGCTGTCCACCTGCGGTCGGTCGGACCAGTATTTTACTAAAACTCCAGCCGTTGCTGCAGTCGAACTGTCAGCTCGAATTTGAACAAAAAAGCCCCATGCGCCAATTTGCCTATTGCAGGCGAACGGCCGATGCATGGGCGACACTGTTGAGCGATGAACGTGTCAACGCTTGTGGAGACAGTCTCCATCAACTATGAGGACTTCAGCGAGTCGTTCCTGACCTGCAGCACCTGTCTCTGCCCTTTTGACTCGCAGACTCATAGAGCTAAACTGCTTGCCTGCTCACACTCAGTCTGCCTGATTTGTCTGGAAAGGATAACACAACTGCCTCAGGTATAGCTTGCTAAAGTCTATTTTTACACCAAAGTAACTTTTACTATGTACATTGCATGCCTGTTATGCAATGTCTTAACTAAAAACCAGTCAACATTTGCACACACACTATTTTTGCACTCTGCAATAGAGAGCGGCTTTTTCTAAATGCCAGACAGACACTCGTAAAAGTTCTGACTGCCAGATTAGATTGGGCCGTTTCTTTTGCAAAAACGGCTGAACTGCGTTTTTGGCTCTGACTGAAATAATGACAGGTCTGGCTGCTGGTCCTAGATGTGTTCTTTCAACTACTCTTGTTAGGTTGCTTCAGTTATAGTTTGACATCTATGTAGTGTGTATCGGGTAGTTAGTTGTTTGAATATGACTGACTGACTGACTGACTGACTGACTGACTGACTGACTGACTGACTGACTGACTGACTGACTGACTGACTGACTGACTGAATGACTTTACTCCCATTTAGCTCAGTGCAAGGTATTGTATACAGGGTGTCCGAAACATTTTGAATTTATTGAGAAACTTTGCACTAAAACTCTATTAGAATATTATTGTAGTATTAAAACAAATAAGGAAAAACTAGTACAGTACTGTGCTCACAAATTGACATAGAAGTGCATTAATTGTAGAACCACCGCATTGCATACTCATACACAAAGGCTAACCCAGATAGTGATTTATTTTTGGGATAGCTTATTGTGACAGCAGCCTTTGAAAATCAAGCAACGTCTAATTGGTTTAACTGAACAGGTGGATAATTCACCCATCGATACTACTCTGTCTGTAGTGCCCAGACGGAAGCATATCACAAATCTAATTAGGTCAGTCACATAAACGGTCGATTGCATGTGACACACTGAAAGCTAATAAAAGCAGCTTGCTAGCCTGCGCCAATGCCAAACTGCCTATAAATGGAATTAGCACATGACAAGCCAAGCTTTAGCAACAGAGCACAAGCAATTTGTCAGTTAAAGCGCACGGCACCACTATGGCAAGTTAATCTACCTTTTTCTGGGTTGACACCAGCCTGTCATTAATTCAGTCCGGCCATACTACGCTGTTAAGCTGTAAAAAATTGTAGGTAAAATATTTTTTGCAACTTTTGTTTCGCTTTTTCTAGGCCGGTACCATCCACTACCCATACAATTGGTGTAGTGGTTAGGCCGCGAAGCCACTGTGCGCGGCGTTGTGCGCTCATCCTCTCGGCGCGGCAAGTTTCTTGCCGCAAAGAGTTGGTCATCAGCACAAAGCTCCACCCAGGCCACCGAAGGCTGGTGACACCTAGTAGGTAAAATGGGAACCGACTGGATCTGCCATTGCACCAAAGCCGCTCCATCCAAAGGCATGCCACGTTGGAGGAGAAGATCAACTTAGTCAGGAGTTGTCCATGGAAACCGACTAGGCCTGGGGGCCTCTCTCACACCAGGGGCGCACCAAGCGGATGTTGGGAGCCGACATCACCATGACGTCAATGCGCCAGGCACTCTCTTAGTACCTGGCGCCCAACAGCATGGCTAGAGTGGCTGGCAGTGATAGAAGGGAAACGTCCAAGATGATGAACCACGGGGGTCGCCAAATGGACCACATAGGTCTGATTGTAGGCCGTAAGGCACATCGGCATCGGATATGGTACGAAATCTGAACAGAGTGGTAATGGTACCGGTACTATATGGAACCCCCACGTTCGGGGCCTGAGGTGGTACCATATGTGGTACCGGTACCTAGGGTAGTGGTACCATGGTACCGTCACCGTATATGCTACCGGTACCATTATGGAACCCCCGCGGTCGGGGCCTGAGGTGGTTCCATATATGTATGGTACCGGCACCCATGGCCATCGGTTGGGGTACCATATTGTGCTGCCGGTACCATATGGTACCACCACAGTCGCTGAACGTGAAGGTAGCATATATGGTACCACTACCTAGGTACCGTTACCATAAAGGCGTTAAGTGCCAGACTGTATTACAGAGCCAAGATACAGGCAACTTCCGGTGTCCAATCTGCAGAGAGGCACATCAAGTGCCGCGCGGGGGCGTGGCCCATCTGCCGCCCAGTTTTCTGGTCAACCAGCTGATGGATCTGATGCAGCGACAGCGCAGAGATGTGGTGCCCAAGTGTAGACAGCACCCGGCTGAGGAACTGCTCTTCTGCGAGACCTGTGACACTGTCTTCTGCAACCTCTGTCTCGACTCCGCTGACTCCAGGTCTCTCTTACACATACATTTACTAGGGGTTACCCCCTAGCTGAAAAGGCGAAACGCCCCTCACCCCCCCCCCCCCCGAGAGAGGTTAAGGGATCCCCCGACACAAAAATACAAGTAGTAGTAGTGGCTCCAGTACTAACAAACTGGCTCAGAAATCACTAATTTTTAGCCTAAAATTCGCTTGAAAAGCCTTTGGAAACAGAATTTCGCGTTTCCACTGCTGATATTTAAGAGAAATCGGTGTTTTCGGAAGCCCTTTTTGTCATTTTTCTTGTTTTTAGCTCTAAAGCGCTATTTGGCAGCTTAAAACCTACCCCCTCCCCCCAGGTCGGCCCGGAGCTGTTACATGTATGGTTTTGAGTAATTTTCGAAATTTTCATTTAATGAAATGCCGTTTTTATGAGCGGTCAAGTAGGTTTGTCGGAATAATAATGTCTTCACCCGAAAATGCCCCAAAAATCGGACACCTTGGTTTTTCTTTTTTGTTATACCCTTTGTTCACTTTTTGTCATAAACCCGTCGCACTCTTGTTTCAGATATTTTCGGTAAGGCCTTTGTGGCGTAGTTTTTTTGCGAGGTACACAACTTTATTTTCGATTAAAGTAACACTTTTTTTGTAAACCCTGTTATGTTCAGGGCTGTCGTCTATTCTGACAGTTATAGAATTTATAATGAATTTATAGAGTGTTTTTGACTTTAATTTAAAACGAGTTAACAAATAGCTGGGTGCCAAAGGTTTCAGCAATGGCTGCCACAACCACACAATCGTTCCGTTTTCGATTGCCATTAAGAGAATGTCGGAGATTCTGCTCTACAAGGCCAACCAGTGTGTGCGCAATCTCAACAGAGCGAGTGAAAATGTAGAACGCGAAATGACTGAGCTCGACAGAAATGTGGACAAGATTCTGGACCAAGTCAACGAGTCGTTTCAGGTAGGTCTGTTCTATAGTATTCTACACACCTGTAACAGGGGTCTGTCCCCATGCGACTTGGGCCAATCCCCCTGGATCGGGGACCCCAAGACGATTTTTCCGTCCCCTCCGATTTTATGGCAACTAATTTTTTGTGCAAATTTTTGCGATTTTTACGATTTCAGACACAAAAATTCATAGCGATTTTTGACGATTTTTAGCCGAAAAAGTGCAATTTTTGCGATTTTTGAGCGTATTTGTGCTCAAATACGGCTAAAAAGTGCTGTTTTACAGGCAATTTTAGTGTATGAAACTAGCGATCGACCGGAATTTCGGTTCCGGTTCCGGTGCTGAAGGGTGCCGGAACTGGAACTTTTTGCTTTTTTGAAGCAACCCTGCTAAATTACAACATGCCATAACACTAATAACCACTGCTAATAAACCACTTAACAACTTTGTTTTAGGCAACAATATTGAATGATATGACTACTTTTTTCTCAGAAGCACACTTTGCTGGTAATTTACTACAGATTGTGCTTAGCATAGTTTAAAATGGAAAATTTCAGTTGATTGGACACTTTAAAGTCGAAATTTAGAAAAGCAGAGGTCTTAAATAGGTAGCCAAACATAAAAAAGGCAGAATAATCAAGGGTATGTAGGGGTTCCCGTTGGGGGAATGTAGGATTCTCTGAGAAATCACAAAAGCCGCCGCAATCGACGTTTTTGGCACTCAAACGCTATGTAAACACTCCTTGAACACGTAAAACAGTAATGTTTAATGGCAGTTGCGCCAGTTCTAACTTTAGGAAAGCAGAGCACCCTCTAAATGTCTCCTGTAGTTTTCAGCTGGCTGTAGTTCTTGGTTCTGGGAGCAATTTCAAATTTTTTGCCTCCACTGACAAGTTCCGGTTCCGGTCGAAATTTTGGTTCCTGTCGATCTCTGTGAAATTCTCATACAAGTAACAGGTTCGGGTTTCAAGTAACAAGCGATTTCTTGCAATTTCAGACACAAAAATTGCCAACGTCGCCTGTAAAATAGCACTTTTTAGCTGTATTTAAGCCCAAATTAACGATTTTGGCCTAAAAATTGCGATATTTGGCTTTTTTTGCGTTTTTAGTGCTCAACCACTCCCTAGAATTTTTGCTCAGACCCCCCAGGCGACGTCAGACCCCCAACCCCCTTTGGCAGATGACCTGTTACATGTACGATTTTCTTACCCTGATTGGCAGCGGCCCAACCATACAATTTCAAAATTTTACATGCCGTTTGCAAAATCGTGGATCGGGTAGGGGTTCCGATCTACAGTATGTTGGCTTTTTCCAGGGGGTGGGGCGAATCCTCCAAAACCCCCTGTACCTATACCCAGACATGGACAAAGGGGGGGGGGGGGTTGACGGAGGGTTTTCCCCCTCAGGCTCTGACCAACCCCCCTCAGCCGACCGCTACCCCCCAGGAATTTTTTGGAAGAATTTTGTATAGAAAATTATGATAAAAATATGACTGGATTAGGTGTAAATGAACTCAGAATAGCTTATTTTAGCTTATTTTAATGAAAAATAAGCCAAAAAACCTAGATTTTAGCCAAAAATCGGAGTTTTTGGCGTACCACCCCCTCAGCCCCCCCTCAGGCGCTCCTACCCCCCCTCAGGAATTGAAAATTCTACCCCTCCTCAGCCGAAATTCTAGCCCATGTCTGCCTATACCTTCATAGTGATGTGGCTAATACGTACAGCTGTATGTCTGTAAGCAGACAAGCTAACATAGCCAGTACATCAGACATGCAAGTAAGGCGTGTAATAAATGCATCATAGTACGAAACTGAATCCAACCGGCGGCTCAGTGTAAAATGGAATTTTAATTCCAACGCGTTCCCCAACCTGTTGGCAGGGCAGTATTATTGACTCTGCGGTTGGCTTATTCCAGTGTAGAACAGGTTTCTCTGCTCTAAACGCGCTCCTATTATACTATTATTGAAGTGCGGCAGCCGTGTCTGCTCGTTGTATCAATTCACCGCCGATCTATCGCTCTCTGGTGTAGTAGTAGTAGCAGTAGTATGCAAATTTTCTCTCCAGGAATTGTCGCAGTTGCTGGACGCGCGACGAAGGACTTTGATTGAGACTGTGAGAAGGACGCGCGACGAGAAGAGGAAGGTATTACAGGAACAACTGGGAATTATTCAAGCTGAGAACGCCAAAGTGGAGCAACAGTGCAACGGACTACAGTATCAGGTACTGTTTTACTCTATTCTACAGTAACATTTCCTATTGATAAGGTTGTACCATAGACAGTACCATATGTCTCTAACTGTCAGACTGTTATTGTCCAGCGCAAAGTATCAGTGACTGTAATAATGTGACTACAAATTATGAATGATTGTAACAACTCCTTCCAGTTCCAAACTACCAATAACTGTACTAAACCATCGAAAATTACAAATGACTTGTAATAATGCCTCAAAAATTACAGTTTGTACTAACCTGTCACAAATTACAAATGTTTGTGCTAAACCATCTCAATTTGCCTGTGACTGTAATATTCTTCACAAATTTCCAGTTACTGTAATAATCCATAGTCCTCACAAAATACCAGTGCCTGTAATAGTCGCTTCCAAATTACCAATCACTGTAATAACTCCTTCCGAATTAGCGATCACTCTAATTACCCCTTCCAAATTACCAATCAATCACTGTAATAACCCTTCCAAATTACCAATCACTGTAATAACTCCTTTCAAATTACCGATGACTTTGATAACCGATTAAACAATTATGAATGACTGTAATATTTTCTCTCAAATTGCAATGACTATGATAAGAGATTAAACAATTATGAATGACTGTAATATTTTCTTTCAAATTACAATTACTGTAATAACCCCATTCTAAATTAATAATCACTGTAATAAGCGATCAAAAAATTACCAATGACACTCACAGATTACCAATGACTGTAATAACTATTCAAATTATTAATGGCTGTAATGAGCGATCAAAAAGTTATGAATGACTCTCACAACTTTACTAACGATTGTAATAACACCTTATATTATTATCATTGGCTGTAATAAGTTATCAAAAATTACCAAATGACTTTGGTAAGCTGAATATAAGACTCAGAGCGATTTTTAATGGTCTAGGTAGTCTAATAACTAATCCAACTCAGTCAAAAAAATCATATTTCATCAGTTTTATTAGTCACTCTTGTTTGCTAATGGTTAGCTAGTGGCACCTGGCTGTCTATCTATAGTAGTAGATAGCAAATAGCAGTGCCATTAGAAGCTACATCTGGCTTCAGCGTGTATAGGCAAGCGTAGTATAATATAAGCAGTTCGATTTTTTGCTGCCATGCCTCTAATCTGCACCGTGCAGCTGGCCGGCCATTAAGCGCTTTTGTGTGCGTAGCTGGCTGCCGGTTACAGGTGGAGGTGCGGCATATCACACGCAAGATAAGCGACCTGAACGAAAAACTGGACACCACTCTGACGCTGGTGGAACCGAGAGAGAACGCCTTCCTCAAGTACGACTCCAGCACCGCCGATGTGCTGAAAGGTAGCTAATTAATAGTACAGTAATAGGGGTATAAAACATACATGTAACTTGATTTTAGCCGAAAATCGGACTTTTTGGCTTACCACCCCCTCAACCGCTCCTACCCTCCCCTCAACCGAAATGCTAGCCCATGTCTGACCCCACGCATCACAATGAGTGCCGGTACCATATATGGTGCCACTACCAGATATGCTACGAAATCTGAGCAGATTGGTACCGTATATGGTACCGGGTACCAATGTGAAGGTAGGGGTACCATATATGGTACCGTCACCTTATATGGCACCGTCACCATATATGGCACCACCACAGGCCCCGAATGTGGGGCCAGACATGGGCTAGCATTTCGGCTGAGGGGGGTAGAATTTCCAATTCCCGAGGGAGGGCTGAAGGGGGTAGGAGCGCCTGAGGGGGGGCTGAGGGGGTGGTAAGCCAAAAAGTCCGATTTTTGGCTAAAATCAAGGGTTTTTTGCTTATTTTTCATTAAAATAAGTTAAAATAAGCTATTCTGAGCTCATTTGCACCTAATCCAGACATATTTTTATCATAATTTTCTATACAAAATTCTTTCAAAAAAATTCCTGAGGGTGGTAGCGGCCGGCTGAGGGGGTAGGTCAGAGCTAGAGGGGACAACCCCCTCAGCGCCCCCCTCCCTTTGCCCATGTCTGGGTGGGGCTACCGTAAGTGGTACCTTAGGTACCGTCACCTTAAATGTTGTCGGTACCATAAACGGCGCTAAGTGCCAGACTGTATATAACGTTCGTCGCAGGAAATCGTCTGGTCGTTTATTTTTGAGCAGACTTTAGAAACAAGCTCTGTTTTACAAGCTGAGACTGTAGAAAAAAAGTTGTAAGAAAATTCTAGAGGGTGCAGAAATCGCCTCTAGAGGAGACCTGTTTTGTGTGTGGTTCTGAGAATTAGCTTTCGCTTGACTACTGAGCACTTCCACGTACGTATCCTCCTATTATCTGCCACATATTTACGCCACGAGATTTCATAAAAAAACACTTGTCCCTAAGCCTGAGCCGGAACCTAAGTCTAAGCCCAAAACCGAAGTTAAAGTTGGCTTTGACAGCGGGTGGTGGGTTGGGCGAATCGGCCGATAACGGAGGATATTTACGCGTCAATGGTTGTTTGTGTCAGGTATCCAAGAGGCTCTGGCGCACTTCGGCACCTTGTCAGTGTCGCGCACCTTTCCCCCACTCTGCACAGCGCGCGCAGAGCCGTCCAGTGTCCACTTGGAGTCGCGCGTGCTGGTCACTACCATCGACTACAACGGTCAGCCGCGCACCAGCGGAGGAGACCCAGTCGACGCCCAACTGGTCAAGGACGACCACCACTCGGCTCAGACGGTCGGGGTGACTGTACACGACAATGAGAACGGTACCTACGACCTGTATTATAGGTAGGTTGTTGATTGGTCTTCTAAATAAGCAGTTGACGCCCTTTATGCTACTCTACGCTAGTACCCATACGCTCCGGAACTGTGGTGGTACCCCTTTCTTGGTACTAACTACAGGGTGTCTCAAAAAATGATCACATTTCGTTTTACTGCCATTTCCGTAAATTTTGACCAAATAGGCTGAAATTTGAACCATAGGTGCCAAAAGTCGGGCAATTTTATGTATTAAAGTTTGGTGCACTAGGCTTGACTCAATCCCGAGAAATTTCAAAAAAAAGTGAAATTTGGTAATTTCAATTGTGAAAGTCGGTCACCGAAAAATGGAAACATTTCCTTTTCCTGTATCTTTTCTAATTTTTGACGGAATTGGATGAAATTTGGAGTGTAAACGCAGAAGTTCAGGGTAATTCGTGTGTAAAAAGTTGACGCATGAACTCCAACGCTATCGTTAGAGCTTAGGCGATAATGTAATGTAACGTTTTTTCGGTGACCGGCTTTTGGTATTGAAATTACCAAATTTCACTTTTTTTGAAATTTCTCGAGAATTGGTCAAGGCTAGTGCACCAAATTTTAACACATAAAATTGCCCGAGTTTGGGCACATATGGTTCAAATTTCAACCTATTTGGTCAAAATTTGCGGAAATCGCAGTGAAAAGAAATGTGATCATTTTTTCGGTGACCGGCTTTCACTATTGATTTAACAAATTTCACTTTTTTTGAAATTTCTCGGGAATGAGTCAAGC
Source organism: Sabatieria punctata (assembly GCA_030248155.1). Lineage (NCBI taxonomy): Eukaryota > Metazoa > Nematoda > Chromadorea > Araeolaimida > Comesomatidae > Sabatieria > Sabatieria punctata. The sequence goes on along the minus strand of JASANB010007419.1, from coordinate 22,100 downwards.
CTAGTGCACCAAACTTTAACACATAAAATTGCCCGAATTTGGGCACCTATGATCCAAGTTTCAGCCTATTTGGTCAAAATTTGCGGAAATGGCAGTAAAAAAATGTGATCATTTTTTTTGAGACACCCTGTAGTTACTAATTAGATTTTAATACCATATGGTACAACTACCATAATAAATCTGAACGGAGTGGAACCAGTACAGTACCGGTAGAAACAAGCAATTTTTCCGTTCAGCTCACCCGAATGGAAAATTTATTTTGAAACTCAATTCTTAGCCGTTTGTACTGTAAATTGGTCTAGAGTTTCTTTTGTAGAAACTGTAGTGGCTGTCAAATTTGCAGGAAAAAAATGTCAGCTTATTGGCTCGCAATGGTTGTTCGAAATTTTCCATTCACGTGAACTGAACGGAAAAATCGTTTGTTTCTACTGGTGCATACAGGTACCAATGCCAAAGTAGGGGCACAATAATATGATGCTACATACAGGTAACAGGTATTGGGCCGGCATGGGGAGGGGGTTTTCCGTCAGGTGTGGGGTCGAGTGGGGTCTCACCCAGAAGGGTGTCCAAAATTTCAAAAAGCTACAAAACATCTCGAAAAGCGTTTTTAACATGTTTTTCTCAGTAAGGAGACTAAAAATCTCCTTACTTTAGGCTGCTAAATAGCGTTTTAGAGTTAAAAGAAACAAAAAACGATAAATAGGGCTTTCAAGAACACCGATTTCTGTTAAATATCAGGCGGTGGAAACGCCAAATTCGGTTTGCAATGGCTTTATTGGTCAACCGATTTTTAAGCTAAAGATTGGTTATTTCTGAGCAAGTTTATTAGTACTGGAGAAGCATTTTGGGTAGGGCGGTCCCGAAACTGTCTTGGTGGTGAGGGTGTTGACCTTTCTAGCTAATGGGTAACCCCAACGTACCATAAACGGCGTTAAATACCTAACTGAATTAGCAGCTCCAGTCCAGAACAAACTGATTAAAAAATCACTAATTTTTGTCTTATATAAAGCCATTGGTAGTCGAATTTGCGTTTCCGCGTCTGGTACTTGAGTAATCAAGTTGGCGTTTTTGGAGCGGTTCCACTATTGTAGCTACCTGTCTGTATTGAAAGTAAAGTGGACTAAAGACACAAGTTAAAGTGTTGCAGAGCGCCAGAGCCGGGCAACTACCACATGGAGATTAAGATATTCTGTCGGCCGATCAAGTCCAGTCCGTTGCGTCTGACCGTGTCACCGCACCACAGTCCCTGCTGGCAGTTTGGCAGTTTCGGAGCCGATTCCCACCATCTCTACCAACCGGTCAAGGTCTGCTGCAGCTCAGATGACCAACTGTATGTGTTGGACACTGGCAACAATAGAGGTAATTAATTTATTAATTGATTGATTCCTACTTGCCAACGCTCTCTGATTCGTTCTTTTGCTCTTTCGGCCTACACTTACCATTTTTGTTCGCCCAGACTCTGAACAAATTTGTGTTCGTTTATTTCTGTTCGACTGAACTCTGAACAAATTCGTGTTCGTTTATTTTTGTTCGACTGAACTCTGAAAAAATTCGTGTTCGGCTCTTTCTGTTCGACTAGACTCTGAACAAATTCGTGTTCGCTTCTGTTTGACCAGACTGTGAACAAATTCGTGTTCGTTTATTTCTGTTCGACTGGACTCTGAACAAATTCGTGTTCGTTTATTTCTGTTCAACCGGAATCTGAACTAATTTGTGTTCGTTTATTTCTGTTTGACTGAACTCTGAACAAATTTTGTGTTCGCTTATTTCTATCGACCAGAGTCTGAACAAATTCCTGTTCGCCCAGAGTCTGAACAAATTCGTGTTCGTATATTTCTGTTCGTCCAGAGTCTGAACAAATTCGTGTTCGTTTATTTCTGTTCGCCCAGAGTCTGAACAAATTCGTGTTCGTTTATTTCTGTTCGACTGGCCTCTATGCCAATTGGTTAATCGCCAAATCTTTCTTTTTTACCATATTATATGGGGCCACTAGCCTAGGTACCGATACCGTATATGATGCCAGTAGCATAAATGGCGTAAGTGCCTGACTGTTAAAGGTTCTCTTTTCAGTCAAAGTGCTAACGATCGATGGCGACTTTGTAACTGATCTCACAGGCGAGGGTCTGCTTCAACAAAGTGCAATCGGAATAGCTTTATTGCCCGCTCCTCTCAAAGGTGCGTCGAATCCATATTTTCAGCTGTTTGTACTGCAAATGGTGTGCCAAAAAAACAACCCAGCAGATTTTTTACTGTGGCAACCGCAAATCTCAACCGATTTGGATGAATCCTTTTTTAAATGAAAGACAAATAAATTCTTGACAGATTGGTGCCATCTTCATTAAGATATTCTGCTTGGTTCCTGAGCCATTTGCCCTCAAAGTAAAATCAGAGATTTCGGTAATGAACAGCAGCGATTTTTATTATTCCGTTGCAGTTCATAATAAAAACAGATTCCTACAGCTAAGGGTTAACGTCACAAGGCTTTAGTGGTGACACACACGTTCGTTACTTCACCAGTAACATACATGTAGCTGGGTTTTCGGCTGGGGGGGGGGGAATTTTTCTGATCCAAAATAGGGTTTCAGGGCTATGCCCAAAGGGGGTTTCAGCGACCTTTTTTTGGTGTCCAAAAGTGGGTTTCAGCGACCTTTTTTTGGGCTCAAAACAGGGTTTTGAGGACTAAAAATGGGGTAAAAATCCTGTCTGAAGTGCAAAAATACCGTTTAAAACCCTATTTTTGCTTTAAAACGTGGAAAAAACCTTATTTTTTATTTAAAATGTGCAAAAAAAGCAAATTTTGCTTTAAAACGTGCAAAAAAAACATTTTATTCGATATAATGCAGTTAAAATGCATTTCTGGAACCTTCTTTAGACATTTTTAAACCCAAATTATGGTTCCGGAACCCTATTTTGGGCCTCATGAAACCCAAATTAGGGTTCCAGAACCCTATTTAGGGTTTCAGTAACCCAAACTAGGGTTCCGGAACCCTATTTTGGGCCTCATGAAACCCAAATTAGGGTTCCAGAACCCTATTTAGGGGTTCAGTAACCCAAACTAGGGTTCAGGAACCCTATTTTGGCCCTCCAGAAACCCAAATTAGGGTTCCGGAACCCTATTTAGGGTTTCAGTAACCGAAATTAGGGTTTCAGTAACCCAAATTAGGGTTCCGGAACCCTATTTAGGGTTTCAGAAACCCAAATTAGGGTTTCAGTAATCCAAATTAGGGTTCCGGAACCCTATTTAGGGTTTCAGTAACCCAAAACAGGGTTTCGGAACCCTATTTAGGGTTTTTGAAACCCAAAACAGGGTTCCGGAACCCTATTTAGGGTTTTTGAAGCCCAAACTAGGGCTCTGGAACCCAAGTTGGGTTTCTGAAACCCTAATCAGGGCTTCTGGAACTCTGTTTGCAGGTTTACAAACCCAAAATAGGGTTTCAAAAAATTCCCCCCCCCCCCAGAATCCGGCTGGGGGGGGAATTTTCTCCGAAAATCGGGCCTGGGGGGGAAATACCCCCCATTCCCCCCCCCAACTACATGTATGACCAGTAAAGTCTCATTAGCCCCAGCAGTAGATGAAGTGCAACCGAATCGCTCTTGTTCATTACCAAAGTCTGTTTTAACTTTGAGCGTAAGGATCTCAGGATCTAAGCAGAGTATCATGATAAAGATTTCGCTAATCAGTCAAGAATTTGTTTGTCTTTCATTCAACAAAGATTCATTCAAATCGGTTGGGATTTGCGGTTGTCACAGTAAAAAATCTGCTGAGCACCCCTGTATAATCGATAATCGTTCAGGCTTTCTCACGCTCAATTGGCGCGCTCGCTCGGTCAGCGAATGGACGTTCGACGGTCGCGAGGTGCGCGTGTTCAGTTTTTCGGAATTCGTCGAGCCAATCGACCTGGCCGTCGACTCGAGGGGGCGTGTCATCGTCGCCGACAACGGCGCCAAGAAGGTTTTCGTCTTCGACCACCAGGCGCGACCGCTGTTCTCGTTTCCGGCCAGCTCCACCCCATCGTCATCGTCGACCAACCAGCAGACGAGGGGGCGTGTCTCCGGCGTCGGTCAGGCGTCGCCGATCACGTGCGTCTCGGTCGGAATGAACGACGATATCGCATTGGCCACCGGCGGTCACGTGGCCTTGTACGACGGCGCCGGAAAACTGATTCGTCACGTGAGCGTGACGACACGCGACAACAAGTCGACGGCGCTGATTGGCGGACTGACGGTCGACCGACAGTCGGGAACGATCGTGTCGACGGTGACGGAAAAGCAGAAAACCTTCATTGCAGTCAGTCAGTATAAAGGAGAGCTGAAATTCACTTTGGACAGTTTTGGCGGAAAGTTGAAAAGGCCCGGAGGCGTTTGTTTGACGTCGGACAGACAGCACTGTCTGGTGGCCGACTTGGGAAACCATTGTATTAAAAAATACAGATTTAGATGAGATTTTTGAGTGGCTAAAATCTCGACCGAATTGTCTTTGTTGGTTTATCTGTGAAATTCTTTTAAAAGAATCGTACCTCAGCTTTGGAACAAAGCAAGCAGTGTTGTTTGTAGAAGAAATTCGACTGCAGTATTTCTTCTGTTGATTTTGGATGATGAGAAATGGTAATTTTCCTTTTCCACGCAATGCTTTTTTGCTCTGTGTGCGTGTCAACTTGTATAGTTCAAAAGAATTGAAAAAGTTGTGGTTGTTCGTTTTCCTTTTCTTCTCGCTCTTAATTGCTCGAATTTTTATGGATGGTATCAATTTTTGAGTGTGTGTAAAGTTTTCCTTCCACACAAATGTTATCGTTTTGACTACGAGTACCACGTAAAACGATCGTGCCTAGGGAAAGAGGAAGAGGGTAGTTGTTTTGTCTGTTCGGTAGTTTTCCTTGGCTCTTCACTCAGTCATGAGAGCTCAAAAATTTCAAAACGCTCGAAAATTTTCGTTTCTACTACGTAGGTTTTAACTAATAGTAACGCTAATTGCTCTTTCAAGCAGCGAAATTGTGTTTAACAGTTAAACAAGCCTAAAGTGACAAAATAAGCTTATAAAAATACCTGTATTTTTTTAATTTGAGCAGCAAGAAAGAACGTTTTCCACTACCAAAAGGCATTTTGAGCTAAAACTGAGTTACATTGCAGTTTGTTAGTACTGGAGCCGTTACTAAAGTCTGTTCAAAAATCTTTGGCGCTGGGTGCATCCGGCAGTGTCCTGAATTTATGCGTGATGTGAACCCCATACATGTACATATGGATCTGTTCCTCTCATCAACGAGACTACTATACTGTTCTCGAAATTTGCATATTGAACATTAGTTAGAAGCAAGAAGCCTGACAAAAAAATCTACGATCTACGATCTACGATCTAGAATCTACGATCTACAAAAAAATCTACGATCATCAAAATGGGTCTACGATCAACCCTACCAAAGTTACACTCCATTTTCTAACGCCAACAAGCGGTCAAAATTTTGCTCTCCCATAGTTAAGCACAATAATTCATTCAAGATCGAACACATGGGGGTTTTTTCCTTCCAACCGATTTCAGCTTCACGTTTCTATATTATTTCGGACATGCTGAATCCAGCGGTCACATTGGTTTTGCTCTACCACTCTGATTTCTGCTAGAAATTTGACCTCGAAGTTAGGGTGTCCACCTGAATTTCAGAAAGGCATAACCCAACGTATCTTGTGTGGCCCTGGTCGAAACCTCATGCATGTATATATGGATCTGTTCCTCTCATCAACGAGATTACTATACGGTTCTCGAAAGTTGCATATTGTACTTTGCTTAGAAGAAAAGGGCCTGATAAAAAAACCGACTTTTTTGGCAAAGCGCCAATTTTTGTGCCGATACCAGATTGGCATTCCCCAACCTTCAGGCATCTCGAAAATACTACGATATATGGGTCTACGATCAACCCTACCAAAGTTACACTCGATTTTCTAGCGCTGACAAGTGGTCAAAATTTTGCTCTCCCATAGTTAAGCACAAAAATTCATTCAAGATCGAACACATGGGGGTTTTTTTCCTCCAACCAATTTCAGCTTCACGGTTCTATATTATTTCGGACATGCTGAATCCAGCGGTCACACTGGTTTTGCTCTACGACTTTGATTTTTGCTAGAAATTTGACCTCGAAGTTAGGGTGTACACCTGAATTTCAGAAAGTGTTGTTTTCTTGTCGGCATTAGAAAATCGACTGTAACTCTGGTAGGGTTGATCATAGACCCATATATAGTAGTATTTTCGAGATGCCTGAAGATTGGGGAATTAGAATCTGGTATCGGCACAAAAATTGGCGCTTTGCCAAAAAAGTCAATTATTTTGTCGGGCCCCTTTCTTCTAAGCAAATTGCAATATGCAAATTTCGAGAACAGTACAGTAATCTCGTTGATGAGAGAAACAGATCCATATATACATGTATGGGGTTTTGACCAGGGCCACACATGATACGTTGGGCTATGCCTTTCTGAAATTCAGGGGTACACCCTAACTTCGAGGTCAAATTTCTAGAAAAAATCAAAGTCGTAGAGCAAAACCAATGTGACCGCTGGATTCAGCATGTCCGAAATAACATAGAACCGTGAAGCTAAAATTGATTGGAGGAAAAAAACCCCCATGTGTTCCATCTTGAATGAATTTTTGTGCTTAACTATGGGAGAGCAAAATTTTGACCACTTGTCGGCGTTAGAAAATCGAGTGTAACTTTGGTAGGGTTGTTCGTAGACCCATATATGGTAGTATTTTCGAGATGCCTGAAGGTTGGGGAATGCGAATCTGGTATCGGCACAAAAATTGGCGCTTTGCCAAAAAAGTCGATTTTTTTGTCAGGCTTCTTGCTTCTAACTAAAGTTCAATATGCAAATTTCGAGAACAGTACAGTAGCCTCGTTGATGAGAGGAACAGATCCATATATACATGTATGGGGTTCGCACCACGCATAAATTTGGGACACTGCCGGATGTACCCAGCGCCAAAGATTTTTGAACAGACTTCAGTACTTGTATTATATTTTTGGGTCGGAGATGGGATAATGGCAAGGCGTGTTTGGGCATTCCATATAGATCGTATACAGTAAATCTTAATTTAACCCATATTTCAGAGGACTTTTCAGAGGGGTGTAAAATTGTTGAAATTGGCTGTTTGGCCGATGGAGAGAAAATGTTGCAACTTTTGCCTTAAAAAACCCATTGGCTAAAAGCGTAAAATTGACAAAAATTAAAAGTTTTAGTAGTTTGAATTGGCTTCTGTTCTGCCCAGCCAGGGCGACAAATCTTCGAAAGATTAGCGTTCAAAGGCATTCTAGGCATAAAATAGACAGTTTACGCTATCCCGTGTGTCACGGCGGCCCCGGCACCGGTGGAAGCGGTGTGTTTGTGGGTTCGAAATCTGTCGAGGCGATGGGAAGTAGTGGACACAAATCCCAACCCAGGCCGTCGAAAGTCAGCTATGGCAAGTAGATAAATGGGAACCAAACCTTAGCTGTCTTGCACACACCGACAGCAAAAGGGGAGAGTTGTTGACGATTGTTGTTAAGCCGGACCTTGTGTCTCTTCCTGCTCTATAGCAGTTGGCTACTCCTAGTCCGAAAGGACAAACAGTTACAACAACAACAGGTACCGGTCATTTTATTCGTTTCTCTTAATTTTGCCTATTTTTCCCTTTCTACTTCCACCATAAAGTGGGTGTAACCTCCCTACATCCCCGGGTACGCTACTAACCCCTTGGGCTGCTATATTGCGAAAGTTTTACGGTAGCCTTGAATAAACGGGCCTAAAGCAAGTTTAAACGAGTCGGTATACCTGTACACTCTAAAGACTCAATAAATCATTCTAAGAAACAGAGAAGTGGTTTTAGTCAAGGTCACAGAAACGGTCGGGGGTGTAAATAAAACTTTCCCAAGGCCCCTGATTTTTGCGAAGGTCACGAGCCTGTCTAGACCTATACAAAAGCTGCTCTGAAATTAAACCCGGCTTGCCTTTCCTTCCGCTGACGCCTCCTCTCCTCTCTGCCGCACCGGTCATTCAATAATTATTATGAATCCTACTAATCGCATCAGCTGTATCTTCTGCCTCATCTGTAGTTTGAGTGGGTGTGCAGCGCTACTCAGCTGTAGAAATGGTTTCTGCTCGGTGGAAGAGTTCAAAAAAGGAACCTGTGACTATCATCACGAATGTGAAGGAGAGGTAGGACTAAATAAGGAGGATAGAAATTTCAAGGGTCTTCTATTTTTCGTAAGCCATTAGATTAGAACGAGCCTAACATTTGGAGCTCGGGCTTCTAATTGCAAACGTACATACAATATTACAGGAGTTTTCCACCTATAAGACCGGGTCCTAAAACCCGGAAAATGCCTAAATGTGGGGTCACATTTTTGCACCAGTTATAAGACCCGGGTCTTGTAGGTGAAAAATCTATATTCTACAATTAAAACTCGATGTTCTGCATGTAAAAGCATGAAATACACTGGTTTTGATCTTTGCAACAACTGACTGCTTAAGTCCGAATAACTCAGTTTTAAACAAGTTTTGAAAATTTAGGCAACTTAGAAGCTCCAATATACTGTGGGAAAATATCGAAATTTTTAAAACATATTAATATAACTATACATATATGTTTTTCGGCAATCAAACATATAAATAACACATATAGTTATATGTTTCTGAAAATTGAATATGCACATATTTTTAAACATAAAACATATTTGTGTAAAAATCTCTTATTCACTTATATTTTGTCTTAATTTTCGATAATTCCAACTTGAGATTCTGAATTTCCTGTTTAAAACGGTTTGCTACAATTTAGATAGCATACTCAGAATTAATAAGTTTAAGTAAAAGTCAGATTTTGGGAAAGTTTACTGTCAAACAGCAACCAAAAGTCTTGAAATCATGAATTGCGATAGCACAAATATGTATATGTTTCCAGAAACATATTGGCCTCAAAACATATAAATACAAAACATATTTGACATGCAAACATATTGAGAAACATAAACATATATGTTTTCCCAAAAACAAACATATTTATGTTTTAAAACATATACATAAAACATATATGTTTCCCACAATACTCCAATAAGCTTACAGCAGCTATCTAAACCTATCAAATCAAGAATTTCACCAAGATTACGCAGGTTTTAGAACGATTCTTGAACGACCTAAGTTCAAAAACTCCATATTCATTAGTTATCTTGTAAAAAATATACACGAAAACACACCATTCTGAGCTTAGACCCGGGTCCTTTAACTGGAAAATGTCCGTGACAGACCCTGCTTTCTGATCACCTGCTATAAGACCCGGGTCTTATAAACGGAAAAGAAACCCAGTGTAAGACCCGGGTCTTATTATAACCGGAGGGGTCTAATAGGTGGAAAACTCCGGTACACACGCATATACTGTGGGAAACATATATGTTTTATGTATATGTTTTAAAACATAAATATGTTTGTTTTTGGGAAAACATATATGTTTATGTTTCTCAATATGTTTGCATGTCAAATATGTTTTGTATTTATATGTTTTGAGGCCAATATGTTTCTGGAAACATATACATATTTTTGCTATAGGAATTCATGATTTCAAGACTTTTGGTTGCTGTTTGACTTTTCCAAAATCTGACTTTCACTTAAACTTATTGAGTCTGAGTATGCTATCTAAATTGTTGCAAACCGTTTTAAACAGGAAATTCAGAATCTCAAGTTTGAATTATCGAAAATTAAGACAAAGTATCAGTGAATAAGCGACTTTTACACAAATATGTTTTATGTTTATAAATATGTGCATATTCAATTTTCAGAAACATATAACTATATGTGTTATTTATATGTTTGATTGGCGAAAAACATATATGTATAGTTATATCAATATGTTTTAAAAATTTCGATATTTTCCCATTGTACAGCCATACTCAAAGAATCCAACTATTTGCCATACTCAAAGAATCAGTTTTTATTTGTACAATATTTTTTCGTTATTTGTTACGAAAATCAAAGAAAACCAGTCCGAAAATACCGTAAAATTTCTAATAAAAGCGCACGCTCCAGTACTAGCGCCGCTCCAATAGTAGCGCTCCCACGCGCACTACTATCAACGCTTTGTAGGTGTTTCCAATGTAGAATACTGTCCGTTTGAGACCATTTTCTTTGATTAAGCTTGCAAACATCAGTCAGACCAAAACTCATATAAATATAGCTTGTGTTCTAGACAAAAATACCCTGTAAAATCAGGATACTTGAATTAGCCAATTCATCATTGAAATAATAAACGCGCACGCTTCAATAATAGCGTCCCCAAAAAGCAATCACGAAAAAATAATAACGCAGCGCTATTATTAGAAGTTGTACGGTACGTTAATTTATCAAAAATACTAGTGAAAAGACGGTTGTGAACTGTAGGTATTGCATACGCCATACAAAACAAAACAACAAGCAGTCACACTTTCTGTCTTAGCAATTTTTGTTACAAATTGCTTCCACACGAAAACTCGACTGCGTTTTTTTCTATCGTATTGTATCCATCAGGTATACTGTAAATTTAGATGTGTTATGTGAAAGGCAGTCTAGCAGGTTGGTTGTCATTTTCGTGTCAAGACTCATCGATGGTGCGCGAGTGCGAGGGAGAAACGATGTGTCGACACAAAGCTGGACGTTCGTTTGCATATTGCTGCTGTACTAACGGTCACTTCTGTAATGAGGCCAACGCAATTGCAGTGGAGTTTATGTTACGTGTGAAATAAATTACAGTGCTTTTTATTCGCTCAATAAAAATAGTCAGACACATTTTAGTCAAGCGTCTTTCACACAAACGAAGCCCACTTTTCCCTGGTTTCTTTTACATACTTTCTCACCGGACACAACCAAAGGGGACTTAGGCTTATCTGGACACTTCTGCTTAGCTTCCTCTGTTAGCTCAGCGCAGGTACAACCCAGTAGATAATAAGATGAGGACAATTTTCCTCCCTTTTCGTTGCATTGCTTCGGCACGGGAAATCCGTTTTCTTTCAAGATATCACAGAGGTGACCTTGACAAGGCTCCGACCTGGCGGAACATCCCACTTCGCCCACTTGACCCAATAGCTCTGTAGGTGCAAGCTTGGCTTGTAGGGTCTTGCAGATGTGTTCTGCTTTGAGACAGCTGTCCCCTTTTTTCATGACCGATCGGTAAACGTAATTGGCGATTTGGTGGGGAACTACCAAGTAGCATTTACCTTCGTGGTGAAACCAGTTGTCACCGCATTTGACGTCCGCTAAAAGTACAGTACAGGGATGCCTACCAAATTCAAACTTTGAATTTAGATGGTATGGTATAGTATAAAGTTGGCGATTTGAATTCGATATGGTACGTATGGTATAGTACTAGCTAGTTCAGTTTGAATTTGGTTGGTATGATTTTGGTATGAATTTGGTACAGTAGTGGTAGTTTGCTGTGATAATGTCATAGAAGCCTTTGGAAATTATGCTCAATCCACCTTTCTTCAGTTTTTTCCAATCAGAACATGCAGAAAGGATTGGGAATATATTTTGAGGCATTTGAAAAGTATTAAAGATATAGCCAACAAGCTAGACTAAAATGAAAAGGTCTTAGCAAAATCATAATTCTAGTACTAAAATTATCTGGTAAAGGCGTTTGATTTTGATATGGTACGGTATAGTATAGAAGGAGCTGTTTTGAATTTGGTTTAGTATGGTACTAGTACTAAATTCAAAGATTGATTTTAGTACTATTTAGTACAATTTTGGTATGGTACGTAGGCATCCCGATAGTAGGTTCGCGATTTATCGCACAACTCAAGTCTTACTTTCGTTGAAACAATTATCTTTGTTGCTACTGGCACCTGCCGTCGTCCCGAGCACTGCCAGACAAACCATCACAAACGCACAGGAATTCATCTGGCTACGCTACGTAGGACTGTTTTCGGCGCTTTAGGGAGGGCAGCTTAAATCTAGCTTAAGAATGATTAGTAAAGCAGTTTTAACGATGTAAACATAGCTATAACTTGTGCTGAATTATGAGAAAGGTCAACTAAACGTCTTTCAACTTTTATACAATCTCCGAATAACGCAAACACCATTCTTGTTTAGGTATGATTGTGCCTATATGGCACTACTGGGATATGTAACATACGTACAGTATGTGATTAAACCCAGAAAATTGGGCTATAAAAACCTAATTCAGGTCTTAGTCAGCAACTTTCTTTAGATTTCAATTTTGGCTTAGGCTTAGGCTTTGTCCTAGCCATAATAGGTCGTATTCTCAGACTCGGCGGAATTTTGCTAAACGTCTGAGCTGTCAAAACGTCAAAGAACAGCTTAGGAACGTTGTAGGTTCTGAACTTTAGCTGATTCGGTAGTTGAAACCAGTTTTTCAGCTTTTTATCTAGTGGTAGCTGACATATTTTTCTGCTAAAAACCTGCTCCCAGCCTTGCTGGCAAACTGCAAGCTTATCCAAGATAACACCTAGAGCTTTCTGATAATCTGGAAATAAATTTTCATAGCTCAAAAACATCGGAACCACTTCGATTGGCCACTGGGCAAAAATCTGCTTCCAAAACTTTTCTGTTTCTTCCATTAGAACACCCAAAGTTTGTGGGTCGGCAAAAAACTTGCCCCGGCTTGGATTAACTTCCTCCTTGCCCAAATACCACACTCCGGTACGTTCAGCAGTCAAATAGGACACGGCCGAAGCCAAGGCATTTTCTCTCCAAAGCACTAACACGTGCTTTATTTTCAGCTTTCGGACCAGCCAGTCTAATCGAATTTGTCTTTCTAGCAACTGTGCAGGAAAAACTTTGAAACCAACTACTGGCTCCGGTTGACTACTAAGTTGGCCATCCAAATAAGTCAACAGTTTCTGTTGTTCTTTCGGTAGGTTTAAATTGCTATTCAACAGCTCGCCGGCCGGGCCTGGAATGGCTATAAATGGATTGGAGCGAAGAAGCTCGGTTAGGGCGGTTGAACCAGTTCGTGGGGAAGAAAGGATGAGAAAGCGAGAGGACATTTTTGGAAATGCCTTTATCTGATGAGAATGGTAGCTTCTAAGCTGGCCCGGAAAAGCTTACGTAGGTTTTAGCAGTGGCGTGATTATTATCAGAAAAAGTTTCAGCAGCCGTTTTGCTAAAATCTCGTAGTGTGCGGCCCGTTTTGCGTACAGAAATGTCGTCATTAAACTTCTATTATTATCGAAGCGTCCTTACTGTCAAGCCAACCTGGAACCATTTCGAAATCATTATATTCCGATCTTGTGCAAAACTTGTACCGGTAAATCTCTTTGCTTGATTTTCCATAATTCCATCGTTCGCTTGACCGATGGCCGTGACTAGAGACCAATTTATCACTAGATGTAACAGGGGGGTCCGGGGTGTACCCCACCCGACTTAGGCCAGACCCCCGATCGGTGACCCCCGAGGCGATTTTTCCAGTCCCCACCGATTCTTCGGGCAAGTAATTTTCTGAGCAAATTTTTTCGATTTTTTCCAATTTCAAGCACTAAAATTGTTAAAATCGCCAGCAAAACAGCATCTATTTGAGCCGAAATCAGCGATTTTTTAGGTTTTGAGGGCCCAACCTCTCCCTAGAATTTGGGCCTGCACATGTTGAAAGTGAAGTTTAAGTGGCGTGCTTTCACCGCTCAAATTGACGCTTGAAATAAAAGTTGTGGTCGCGCCTAAGCTCTTTGCTCTTTTGTGAGTTTTGTGCTTTTCTTTGTGCACGCTTGTTCTGACCACTGTGCTATTGTATGATACGAAGTGCAGATACAGCTTATCACTTGAACTTATGTGTTCAAAGATTATATTTTTTGAATGAAATAAAAGTATCCAAATCGTTCATCCACGTCTATTTGCAATGCAGAACAAGGAAAAGAAGAAGGCGGCAAATTCAAAAATGCCGGCATATCGGCACTCCAACAGTGCGCTCCAACCACTTGTTGCAGTGAAAGGCCAACCGTTGGAAAATTTCTAAATGATTAATAAAATTGAAATGAAAACTAATTAAATTTCAACCTGGGTCACTCTCTGTACAGTTCTCCCCAATGCCCAGACTAGCCACTCCGAATTGAAACCATCGACCTTTGACCTTTTTCATCAGCGGCCCGCCACTGTCACCTTTGCAAATTCCTTCAAACGGCCAGCCGGCACAGATGCGACGCATCTTGTTGTAAAATGAAACGCTAGAGTAGCCACATTGGGTCCAATGCCTGCAGATATGGTAGTCGTGTACATATGTAGCGCAAACAGTACTAGGGAATCCAAATACACGATACCCCAAGACCCAATACCCATACAATATCCGCACGACTCCCTATTCAAATATCATAGCATCCATCACCCAATTACCTTACTACAATACCCCACGAATACCGGAAACCCAATACCACGAAATACCACACTCCAATACCCCCAACAACCAATGCGAATATCCGGTACCGAGTACGCAGTATCCAGTTTTCCAGTACGGCACCCCTATACCCTATTTGAATACCGGGATCTAACAATCGAATACCCAATCGCAACACGCAACACTCAATAATGCCCTAATACCAAATCCCAATACCTCACTGAATGCTGCGATACCAATGCCAATAAGACGTGATACCAACACCACAACCTAATACCGTATACCCCAATACCAAATACTCGCCATCCATCCAATACCGGTACCCCTTAACCCAATCTGAACACAATACCCTACACTCAATAATCCCGTAATACGTAATCTGAATGCCGGAATTCCGCAATCCCAATTCCAATAGCTAAAAGTCACCCCAATACCCCAATACCCAATCTAAATACCCAGTAGAAGATACCCTAATACTACTGTACACTACGCCTGGTTTACCTGACAACCGTCTTAACCTGCTGCAGATAGCGAGCACTGGATTTTCGATTATAAGGATTCGTGTCGCCCCATCCTGTGGCCACCACCTCGGAGTCAGTATCTATTTCTCCCTCGTCGGTAATCGGCAGACAAATCAGCTTGATTTTGTCCGATAAAGTGACGTTGCGATTTAACTAAAAAGGTGCTGCTATCTTTTTTACAATTCAGTCGGTTCAGCTGGGTGTGTCTGGGATTTCGAACAAAATTGTTTAAAAATTTGCATTTTTCTCATTTTGTCTGCGTCTGTGGTGTACTGGTAGCAACTCTGTCTGCCATGCACCCAGCGTTAGACACATAGTAGGGGTTCGTCCCCGGTGATTGCCTCGCATGTGGCCCTTTATGGGTTCTTTACTGGTCTGTCCGGTGTTCATATGCGTTGTAATAAACCTTTTATTTTGTAAATAGGTAGCTTTATGAGTTACGTGCATACATGTACTAGGGGGGTTTGGGGGGGTTACCCCCCTGCTGGAAAGGCCAAACCCCCTCTGACCCCCCCGAGAAGGTTAAGGGACCCCCCCCCCGACCAAAAAATACAAGTGGTGGTAGTGGCTCCAGTATTAACAAACTGGGTCAGAAATCACTAATTTTTAGCCTAAAATTCACTTGAAAAGCCTTTGGAAACGGAATTTGGCGTTTCCACTGTTGATATTTATGAAAAATCGGTGTTTTTGGAAGCTCTTTTTGTCATTTTTTGCTTGTTTTTAGCTCTAAAACGCTATTTGGCAGCTTAAAATAGCGATTTTTAGCGTCCTTACTGAAAAAAACGTGCTAAAAATGCATTTCTAGGCGTTTTGGAGTTTTTTGAAATTTGGGACCCCCCACTTGGGCGAAACCCCCCTCGACCCCCCACCTGAGGAAACCCCCCCCCCTACCCCCCTCCCCCCAGGTCGGCCCGGAACTGTTGCATGTATGGTTACGTGGTACCTTACCTTTATCAAAGCCAAGTCATAGTTGAACGATCGGTCGTAGCCGGGAAATCCAGGATGAGTTAAGTAGGTTCGAACATACATTGTGACCTCGGCTTCTTCGTTCAAGTCGTGAATGCCAAGACTAACCTGTATTAGTGTTACGCCTTGTCCTGAACAAACGTGCACGTCTTTGGGGCTCCAATAATTAGTCGAGTTTACTTCTATTTCTTACTGTAGTCGGGCATTTTACGCCGTTTATGGTGCCGGTACCTAGGCTAGTGGCGCCATATATGGTACCGTCACCATACAGTATATGGTACCCCAACCCATGGCCATGGGTGCCAGTACTATATATGGTACCGTCACCTTATGGTAACGTCGTCACCTTATACGGTATTGGCACCGGTTATGGTACCACCACAGTGGCCGAATGTGGGGGACCATATATGGTACCATCACAAGCCCCGAACGTGGGGGTACCTTATAAGGTGCCACTAGCCTAGGTACCGGTACCATATACGGTGTCGTATCATAAACGGCGTTAAGTGCCTGACTGTATTGTATTCCGCTTTTTTACGTATTTTGGAAATTTTTTTGGTTTTGAAAGTCTCTAATTTAGTTCCAATTTATAACGCTTGGATTCAAGCGAGATTCCGACAAATTCTTACTACGGTAGCCTACCATATAAGCAGTGTGCAGCTGTCAGTACCCATTGCGGCGTTATTAAGGTGCCTCCGCATGATCCGGGACCTTCAGGGGTCACTATAATAACTTGCTAAATAGGTAGGTAAAATACAGTATGTAGTATGGGCTAAACTTTGCTCAAACAATTCGTTTTCGGTCATTTCTTTATCGATTTGGGGAAAATTTTCAGGATTAATTATAATGATAACTGGATAGAAACTGTGAAGGTTTAATGACAAAATTCTTCCTCGCCCAGAATATATGAGCCGAAAACTAAGAATCAGTGTGGTCAACGGAAATTCTAATTTTTTTATTAATTAAAAGAGTAAGGGTCTGAAACTTGCAGAAATGATTGGGCACAACGTAATGACTGAGCACCATTAGAGCTCAAAAGGCGCTAAAATTGGAGAATTTAAAAAAACATTTTGAAATTCGTAAATCGTCAAATTTGTCATTACACCGGTTTTACGAAGAAAAGTCACGTTTTGTCAAGTTTCTACAATTTGCAAATTTTATCACCATTTGAGCGATAGGGGTTTAGTTAGCTCATAAAACCAGTGAGTCAGAATTTTGGCACCAAACTTGCACGGTATCTACTCAATTATCATTTTAATTAATTCTAAAAATTTGAGCCAAGTCGATAAAGAAATTGTTGAGAACGAATCGTTTGCGTAAAGTTGGAAAAAAGGTTTTTACCACCCATTCTGCAAAATACGGCGTACCTAACCTGCGTAGTGTAATCTAAGAGCCCCAAACGCAGTGTTGCCAGGTCTGCAGACCAAAAAACCCCTAAATCAGTGAAAAAATTCCCCCAGAAAACCCCCAGACTTTTCAAAATACCCCCAAAAATACCCCCAGATTTAAAATGTACTTTTAGAGCTGATGGAAGCTGAATTTCACATTCCAGCATAAGATAGATATAGTGAGAAACAGAAAGAATTAAATTTATTACATGTACAACTAAATTGTAAATTATAATTCTGTAACAAATCACTCAAATTACGATCAGACCAGGCATCAGACAGCAAGAAAACTACAGAATTATGGATAAAATTTTCTAAAATTTTGTTTCAAGTTATGACACGGTTTTAGTTTACTTCACGTTGATTCTAATATACATTTTTATATAATGCCGAGAACCCACGCATTATTTCTAATTTTTTTCACTGTTGCAAAAGAATTTCTAACGTAGAGTTTTGAAAGTTCCTCATAAAAGTTCTTCAGAATACAACATGTCAAACCTGGATTTTTTTGGTCACAGATCGATGAAATTACATTTTTTCAAACAATGTTTTGTACTTTGATTCATCGCTGGTAAAAAATAACATTCGATCATTAGTCCAAAGAAGAAAATTCTCAAAAATCCCGAAACCCCCAAAAAATCCCCTAAATTTTAGCAAATTCCCCCAAAATACCCCCAACCCCCAAAAAATTTCCAAATACCCCCAGATTTGTACCCCCAACCCCCAGATGAAATTTTCACCCCCAAACGGTGGCAAAATACCCCCAGATTTGGGGGTAAAACCCCCAACCTGGCAACCCTGCCCAAACGTCTGGCGCTTTAAAAACACTTTTATGTTTTTAATAACAGCAGTGGAAACGCTAGATTCCAATACGAAAAGGCACTCAAAGCTAAAGCTAAAGCGATTTCTGAGCCAGTTTGTTTCTAGTAGTACTTGATCATTTTTTCCCGTCGGTGTTTTGTTTAATTCCGAAAACTCCCTAGTCGTACATGTGCCGTTCAAGAAAATCTATTTATAGAGCAATTTCTACAATAATTGAAACTCATACAGTACGATAAGTGGACCATCCAGGGCCAGGAGAACGGTACAGCTTCCATTCCACCCACGATAAGCCGTGTCACTGCATTTTCCTTCTCTACGGTATCCATTGATGGATTTATGGCCGGTACTCCACAGTCGAGTGAAGCTTGGGACAGCCCAACAGATAGAAAAACGAGAAACAACTTCATAGCAAAGCTAACTTTGATATAGCAAAGGGTGAAGGGACACATGGTTGAATGTTTGTATAAAAAGCTGATTGCTTCAAGTTTTTTCCGGTCTAGATATTTCTGTATAAAAAGTGTTGTGCCATTTGAGCTATTCGTTTATCTATGTTCAACTCTGCTCTATCCGACAAAATATGTATTAGTAGAAATGGATAATCAAAACTTCTTGCAAATTGGCTTGCCGAGCGTTCGTTCAATCCATTTGTTGCAGTGGAAAGCAACGCGTTGGAAAACACCTAAAATGAGAGTTTTTAAACTAAAGTAAAAGTAAAACTTTTAAAAAAGTACAAAATTGATTTTGAAGAACATTTTATGCACAGTACCGGGCGCGTTTGTTGTACAGGGGCCGCCAACGGTAAGACTGGTCACTCCAAACTGATACCATTTATCTTTTACCTTTCTGACCAACGGACCTCCACTGTCCCCTTGACAGACTCCTTGTAAACGTCTTCCAGCGCAGATACGTCGCATTTTGTTGTAAGAAAACACGTATTTACTGCAGTCTGCCCAGTATCTACAAAGCTAACTATGAAACGACAAAGACATAGCTTCTCTTGTACTGCTTCCTTTCCTTTCCTTCCCACTTTCCACCTTCAACTTTCCGCTACTCACTTCTCACTTCCCACATCCCACATCCCACTTCCCTTTTCTCACGTCCCACTTCCCGAGTTCTACTTCCCCTTTCTAACTTCCCACTTCCCTTTTCCCTCTTCCCGCTTCCTACTTCCCTTTTCTAACTTCCCACTTCCCACTTCCTTTTTTTCAAGTTCCACTTCCCACATCCCACTTCCCATTTCCTTTTCTCAATTCCCACTTCCCACTTACATGTACTTTCCTACTTACCTTCCTTTCCTTTCCTCACTTCCCACTTCCACTTTCCCTTTTCTCACTTCCCATTCCCTTCCCTTCTTCTATTCCCTTCCATTTTCCCTTCGCACTTCCAACTTCCCTTCCGTCCTTCCCTTCCCTTCCCTTCCCCTTCCTCCCTTCCTTCCCTTCCCTTCCACTTCCCTTCCCTTCCCTTCCCTTCCCTTCCCTTCCCTTCCCTTCCCTTCTACTTCCCTTCCCAACCTTCCCTGTTCCCTTCCCTTCCCTTCCTACTTCCTTCCTCACTTCCCTTTTTTCTTACTTCCCACTTCCCAGTTCCCCTTTCTCACTTCTCACTTCCAACTTCCCACTTTCCTTTTCCACTTTCCATTTTCCGTTTTCCACTTTCAACTTTCTGCGTTGCGCTTTCCACTCCTCACTTCCCACTTCCCTTTTCTCACTTCCCACTTACCACTATGCACTTCCATTTTCTTACTTCCCACTTCCCACTTCCCAGTTCCTTTTTCTCAATTCCCACTTTCCGCTACCCACTTCCCTGTTTCCTCTTTCCACTTCCCACTGCGCACTTCCCAGTTCCCTTTTTTCTCACTTCCCACTTCCCTTTTCTCCATTTTCACTTCCCGCTTCCCACTTCCCTGTTTCCACTTCCCACTTCCCACTACGCACTTCCCAGTTCCCTTTTTTCTCACTTCCCACTACCCGCTTCCCTTCCTTCTTCCCTTCCTACTTCCCTTCCTACTTCCCTTCCCTTCCTACTTCCCTTCCCTTCCTACTTCCCTTCCTCCTTCCCTTCCTGATTCCCTTCCTACTTCCCTTCCTACTTCCCTTCCCTCCCTTTCCTACCTCTCTTCCCTTCCTTTCCTACTCCCCTTCTCCTTCTCGTAACCTCACCTGACTACAGTTTTGGTTTGCAACAGTACATCGGAGTCAGACGAACGGTTGCCAGGGATTGTCATTCCCCATCCTGTCGCCACCACCTCTTTGTCCACATCAATCTCCCCAGCGTCTGTGATTGGCAAACAAATGTCCTGAATGAAGTCCGAGTATGACACTCTTCTTGACAACTATAAATCATTCTATTACGTGGGGTACAATCTGCCTTATCTACAACTGGCTTTTTATTAGGCGATTCTATCCTTTTGACCACGCCATTCATAAAAAGCAATAAAATTTTGAAAAAAATTTTTACTCTGTATCATGCGAAACATTTTGTATATAGACAACAAATAAGTAGATAAACTAGATAGATACAAACCAAACCTTTATTAAAGCAAGATCGTAAGAAGCGCCATCATAATCTCCGGAGCGGTAACCAGGGTAGCCAGGGTGAGCAAGATATTGACTTGCATTAACTGTTAATCCTTTGGCATTCTTATTATGGACTCCGAGTTTTACACGCACAAAGTCATAGCGCCCTAAACAAATTCAGACCATTGTCTGAATTGAAATCTTGACAATAAGACATACAGCTCTTCTTCAAAGGGACGATACAATGTGCAGCTGTTAGAACCCATTCTCGACTGATCAAACTACCTCCGCATGTGAAGTATAAATCCTCATCCCCGGCTATGTGACCTACAATAGGTAAGTCTTCGATTTGGCTTCATACACTCACGTAGGATAGATACAAGTTGCTTAAATCCAAAGATCAAAATGGGTAAATCGGTTACTTTCAACGTAAACCATCCAAGGCCAGGAATGGGGAATTGCAACTCTGCCACCAACAATCAATCCTGAAGGACTATCGCGCTTGTCCAAGGTATCCACCGACGGATTGATTGGTGGAATTCCACATCCAATTCCTTGTTCGAATAGCGATTCTAATGTGAATATCAATGCTAATAACAGCATGACACACCTAGCGCTGTGTAATAATCATAGTCTGTCAAACTTGTGGAATGAAAGGCTGAGAATGTTATGCCAAAAGGTCATTTGGGTAATTTGAGCCAACGGCATAAGCTCATATTTGCACACAGTCATATGCATACGATTATCGATTCACTGTTGAAAACAGTGTTGCATTTGTATCCGACCGACCGACCGACCGACCGACCGACCGACCGACCGACCGACCGACCGACCGACCGACCGACCGACCGACCGACCGACCGACCGACCGACCGACCGACCGACCGACCGACCGACCGACCGACCGACCGACCGACCGACCGACCGACCGACCGACCGACCGACCGACCGACCGACCGACCGACCGACCGACCCATCAACTGACCAAGCCTGACTGACAGACCAATGGATAAGCAAGCTTGAAGGCCATGTTTAATATGTTTCACATCCATATTTTCTTTTATTTCAGTAAAAAAACTCATTGACACATTACTAAAGGAAATTTATTCATATTTATGTTCCATAGAAAAGCTACATATATTATATACAAACAAGATAAACAAAAACAATCGATATTATCATCTGTCTGTAGATGACTGTACATTCATCTTCAGTTGATTCTTTCAGCAATGGAAAATATTACATTTTAATTTTAACCTAAGACAATGATTTCGAGTCAAATTATTGGCATTGCTGACATCAAAAACTTCTGCACACTGCATGACCAACAGTGCGCTCAATCCACTTATTACAATGGAAGCCAACTCGTGCAAAAACGTCTGAAGCAACTATTTTGAATATTGAGATGAAAAAAGCCTTCAACCTTTACCTTTGCCAACACAACGGCCTAAAGTGTAAGCCGCAATTCCTAGCTGGAACCAGCGACCTTTGAACTTTACAACCATCGGACCGCCGCTATCACCTTTACAGATTCCTTTATAATCATGACGGCCCACAC
>JASANB010007418.1:0-41629 GCA_030248155.1 Sabatieria punctata | reverse complement strand
TCCCTATAGAGTTGTTCACGGCTCGTGGCCCGGCGGATACAAGCATACAAGCAAACAACAAGAGTTACCGCTGTGGAACCAACAAAGAACGCGTTTGTACATTAAAAGTGGTTGTTCTCTTACAAGTTAATCCGAATCTTCTGTTTTCTACGTCAGGTCATGTGCTTAAAGAAGACTCTGTTTCACTTAACAGCATTGCAGAAGCCGAAACAGTCTGAAATTGCATTTGGACCACTTTGGTACAGACCGCTTAAGCAATGGGCCACTTTAATCGGGAGATACCAACGACGCACCGTTCCCACTGACTCAATCCGCATGTTTCCCTGCAGAATTTAGCATAGAATTGTAGCCAAGAGTCACATCTATTAGGCCGGAGAAAAAACCCGGAGAGCTCCAATCCAGTAACGAAAAAACAACTCTTAAACTAAGGAGAGACGTTTTGCAATTTTTATGTTCGCTGTGCGCTTATAAATCGTACCGCACGTAAGCTGCTTTCTGGGAGCGTTCAGGTACATACAATATTCTCAGCATAAATATATGCGCTCCATCGTCTTCTATTTAGCGTATATGGTTTTGGTACGAAAACTGTTAGCAAGCTTATAATAAAATCATTTCCATGATCAAGCGAAAATGCAGAAAATTCTTTCGGTAAATGAAACCAATTTTCTATAAACCAGTATCTTCAATAAATGAATAAACCTAATGAGAATTAATCCTGCCAAAAAGCTTGATCAGTTTATCGCAAAAGTTGGAAGAAACATTGCTTCTATAAAACTTTTGTGACGTTTCTAATTTTTGCAACCACCAAACAGTCGTGCGGTGTTTCCTTGTTTGCGCCGATTTCATTTTGCGCAGAGTAGATATAGAGAGCGCGCCCAGGAGGAGTGTTTTCAAATTTTCATTAGCCAAAAAAAGAAAGAAACACACTACGATTTCATGCATGTTGTTGCTAACAAAATTGTTGTTATTGTTGTTGTATATTTTGGATACCGGATACCGGATAGCCAAAAGTAGCATTTTCATGACAACTTTGCAGTTCTCGAGCGTATTTTTAGTTTCGCGTGCAGATTAACACTATTTTCAGGCTTAAAAACTGCGCAGCCTATTATCTAGAAAATATAGCTGATTCAACGTGATATCAGTCATATCAAATGCATTCTTGGTCATATCCTGCCTTGAAAAATTATCGAAAAAGTAGCCCATATTTCTAGCCTGAAAATTACCGTATTTCCTTTAAACTTGATCATCATTACTATCGGGTATTATTATCCGGTATTCTGAAAACTATTCGGTATCCGGTATTTTTCTTTACGGTTACATCTCTAGTGCTAGGGTGTCTACATACGGCTACGGTGGTGATGATTTACTTTTTGCCATGTATTATTTAGTATTATTATGGATGCAAATGCGAAATAGTATCCGGTATTAATACCCAATCAGTTGGGAAGGTGCTGATCAGGCAGGTGAACGAGTGGGAGAAAAGCCACATAGTGAACCATTCGTTGAGCCAAGATAGCAGCTCAACATTTTCGGGGGCAGAGACGTGGGCAATGGTAGATGAGAAGATGCAGAAAGAATTGCATCAATATAAGAGAAAAATAGCTGGGTGCAAAACTGCGCACACACTCAGGAGGTGAGATAAGGCAAGTGTGGCCGCCGGATCTTCAGCACTCTATACCGTACATCGAGGATACGAATGTTGAAAGAGTCTTGCCACCCTTTCGAGGGTGCTGGGACGTTAATGCAGATGGGAACTGCACACCAACTACCTCAAGAGGCACGTCCCGAGTTGGATTTGATCAAATACTGAGATTCAAATAGTAAGATGAATGGAGAGATATATAGTAATTTTGGTAGAAAGAGATAGTAAGAAGGCAAGAAGTGGTTAGCCGAAAGCAGATGAGTCGGCGTTAGCAGTAAAGCAGCTTTGACTTGCAAGGCAAGCCAAGCCTGCCTGACTTCCCCCTCGTGGGAGGGGTGCGATCATGGTATGTTTTACAGCATTTGAGCTCAACAGTAACAAAATGGATTAGAACTGTTTACATAGCTGTGATCTCAGCACAAAATTCTTAAAATTGATGTTTGAGCTGAATGTTCCACTTTTGTCCAAACTTCTTAACCTGGGCCGTGTACATCGGCGATGCTTCCTGTATGACTGAACAGTCCTTATTTGACTAGCCTCAGCTGACAGACATGTGAACATGAGCTTCAGCACATTACCTGTAGAGATTGTTAAAATTCCTTTTCCAGTAGTGCAGGGGTTATCTGAACGTGGAAAAGCTTGATTTGGGTCACGAAATCATATCGGAGAGATAATCTTGTGGATTAGTTCAGATTGCTTCAGAAAATACTATTTGGTATTTGATATTTTTTATACCATTTGCATCCCTATTTACTATGCCAGCTAATGTGTCTTCTTTTTGTTAAGCACACTGCTCGGACGGATGGGGTTCGGATGGAATTAATGGAGTAGACCAGTAGTAGCCTAGAGCCGAACAACCAACCAGGCAAGCAACAAAAAAAAACAAGAATCGGAAATGTTTATCAAGGAGCTGCGGTGGCAGTTTTATGAGCAGCTTCTTCGCAAACAGGTTAGGCTAGTAGCTGGTACAGTTGTTCTTTGTTCTTCAATAACCTACCTTTGTTTCGTGTCGCTTTATTCTGCTGAACAACACCATATACCGTGTAGCATTTTCGGATCAGGTGCAGCCGCGGCGAAATCAGGAACCGATCCCAAACAGAAATTAATGTTTTTATGTTTATTAATGATCTTATTTAATTATAAGTAAACCTGTTTTATCGAAAAATTTCGATTATCGATTACTTTTTTTGGCAAAATTCCAAAACTTGAAAATCATCCAAAATGGTCGTGTTATATGTCATTTAAAAGGCCTTCGCCTGACGCCTTCTAATAACCACTACATCAGCATAGGGCGCGCCCCGGGAGGTAATTGAAAATATAATTGAAATTCCAGGCGAATTTCAATTAAATTAAATTAATTGAATTGAAATTAAAAACGGGCCAATTATGCGAATTTCATTTACAATTAAATTACTTTTTACATCGCTATGCCTAAATTTGGTGTAAATTAGCCCAGAATGGCTTATTTTCACCTATTTTAGCGAAAAATAAGCCTAAAACCTTGATTTTAGTAAGAAATCGGACTTTTTGGCTTACCATCCCCTAATCAGCCGCCGCTACCCCCTCAGGATTTGAAAATTTACCACCCCCTCGGGATACATGGGCCGGAAAAATCCGGAGGGGGGTAGGGGGGGTTGGAGACCTCGGGGGGGGGGGGGTCCCCCGAAAAACGGCCAGAAAACGCCTTTTTTGCCTTAAATAAGCGAAAATTTCCTCGGGGAGCGGGAGGGAGGGGTATGGCCGGCCGAGGGGGGTATACCCCCCTTACCCCCGGCCCATGTATGCCCCTCGGCTGAAATGCTAGCCCATGTCTGGAGAGGAGGACGAAAGAGGGGTTCCGTCAGGTGACGGTTGAGGTGAGATTCGCCCAGAAGCGGTCCAAAATTTTAAAAAGCTCCAAAACGCCTGGAAATGCGTTTTTAGCACTTTTTTCAGTAAGGAGGCTAAAAATAGCAATTTTAAGTTGTCAGACAAATAGCGTTTTAGAGCTAAAAACAAGCAAGAAACGATAAAAAGGCTTCAAAAACACCGATTTCTCATAAATATCAGCAGTGTAAACGCCAAATCCGGTTTCCACAGGCTTTTCAAGCGAATTTTAAGCTAAAAAGTAGTGATTTATGAGCCAGTTTGTTAGTACTGGAGCCACTACTAGTACTTAGTATTTTGGAGGTTATGTCTTTCTAGCCAGTAGGAGTACCCCCCTAGTCATACATGTAACAGGTCATCCACCGATGGGGGAGGGGGTTGGGGGGTCTGGCGCCGGCCGGGGGGTCTGAGCCAAAATTTTGGGGGAGGGGGGTGGGCACTAAAAAACGTTCAAAAATCGAAAAAATCGCAATTTTTTGGCTAAAAATTGCCAAAAATCGCTAATTTGGGCTGAAATACAGCTAAAAAGTGCTGTTTTGCAGGCGATTTTGGCAATTTTTGTGTGTGAAATTGTAAAAAAAATTGCAAAAATTTGCTTGAAAATTTACTTGCCAGAAAAATCGGACGGGGGTCGGTGAAATCCTCTCGGGGGGGGGGGGGGGGTCCCCCATCTGGCCTAAGTCGGGTGGGGGGCAGACCCCCCAGACCCCCTGTTACTTGTATGCCCCTAGTACATGTATGGGTAGCTTTATAGAGATTTGGCGACCTTTTGGAAAATCGTCCTAAGCTTCCGTTAAACTTACGTTACCTTCCCTTTTTTTCTGGCCCTTATGTTTGGCTTCTAAAACAAATTTTCAATACTTTGCGGAATAGTCGCAGCACCACAGGTACGGTTGCCTCATCGCAATGTGATCAGAAGGGGTTCAACCACATTAGTTAAAATTTTTTTGAAGGCAAAAATTTTTGCTTTTAAATGCAAAAAAATTTTGCAAATCGTCTTAAAGGGGTCCAGCGTGCTAGTACAGGTACTTACAACAAATTTTCGACTTTTGCACCTCAAGTCAGTTAATAAAACGCCAACACAGGTCTAAACACTGCCTATAACTGCATAATTTCACCGAAAAATGCCTTTAGAGAGGCACTTCTAGGTGAATCCTAAGGAAGGATTTCTTAAGCAGCCGCTCTTAGGCTCAGTGCAAAAGAAGTATTATGTGCGTTGCTGGATAAAATGTTGGCTGCTTTCAAAGAATTTGCAAAAAATTGCGGCACTATCCCATTTCACGGTGATTTTCATGGTTTAGGGGACTCAAGCAACTATTAGAGTATAGGGGACTCAAGACCTATTCTACTTTGGGGGACTCAACGCATCCGAACAGATTCGGCGCCCACCGCCAAATTCCGTTTCGTACCTGTTTTAAATCGACGCCCGCATCGTATAAAACATTAATTAACGCTTTTCTACTATAGGGGACTCAAGCTATTTCAGAATAGGGGACTTTTCGGTTCTATTCTACTGTAGGGGACTCAAGCTATTTCAGAATAGAGGACTTTTCAGTTCTATTCTACTATAGGGGACTCAAGCTATTTCAGAATAGGGGACTTTTCAGTTCTATTCTACTATAGGGGACTCAAGCTATTTCAGAATAGGGGACTTTTCGGTTCTATTCTACTATAGGGGACTCAATCTCTATTCTCGGATGCTGTATGTATATACAGTATGTACGCACGTGCTTACTATCAATGTTAAATTCATTGCGTTGATTTTGTGATTTTTGAATATTGCTGTTTTTCTTGTGTATTCGTTGCAGACAGGCAGTGGCAGTGCCAGACACGAAAAACTGTAATAGCAAAGTATCAAACAAGGAAGAAAGCACTTAAACAAAAAATTCAGGCACACCAGGACATTGATCGATTCAAATGAAAGAGTAGTTCTTGCTTTCGAAATAGTTGATCAATCGATTAAATCCTTTATTACTCAATAGCCTGTAATTTTCAAGGTAAATGATGCTACTCTCTGGGCCTCTGCGTTCGTCCAGATTCGCCAGCGCTTTGTCCAGTCCCTCAAGTAACTGAATGTAGACACGGTCCACTTTTTGTTGGAGAGATAGATTGAGCAGCTGGTTAGTTTCGAACACAATTTGCCAGTCAGAGACACTGATTGTCTGCAGATCCACCGACAGAGATCAGTTGGCGTTCGTTACCAACCCATACAGTGCACGGAAGTGTCTGTACCTGAAGCTCAGTCGTTCATACTTTAAGCAAAGAATATAGTCCTACCGGTTCCCAGTAATGTTGTACAAAGCCTGAAAACCGAGTTTGATCTCTTCTTCTGCCTGCTCGCGTGACATTGTACAGATCGGCATGAGTGTAAGAATGAGAAGCAAGCATTAACAGTGGTTGCTTGGCCTTAAACTGCACCGGCGCTCTGTTGTCTTCTGACACAGCAGCCTTTCCCTCCAAGTAAAAGGTAGCAGGCACTTTTCTTTCAAAAATACTGAATGTTGCTTGTTTTTGGCTGAGGGGATTTTTCTGATCCAAAATAGAGTTTCAAAACTATGCCTACTAAATGTTTGACAACTTGGTCGTTGCAGTTTGTTGGTGTTTGTTAACTGGTTGAGGAGGAGGAGAGACCATAAACAAAGCAAGTAAAGCAAAACACCTGCACCAATTATGACAACTGTGAGATTTTGACGGCCTTCATTTTCTATACATACAGTATGTTGAAGGTCTACACACAACGTATTTCTGTTGGATAGGCTTTATTAACACAACACAACACAATATAATACAGTACTCCTATTCCGAAAGGATAAAAAGTTACAACACCAGCAACAGTACACAAAATGTTTGATGCAACAAATCACATGAGTATAGTTAGGTTGGTTTGTTAATCAAAATTTTGAAAAGTTACTAGAAACCATAACATGTTCTGGCCCAAAACAGTATTCTTTCGAATGTTTTTGATTATCATTTGCCCTTTGGAACATGCATTGCAACAGATACTGTAAGTGAGGAACATTTCGTGAGATGTGAAACGCAAGTGCCGCATCTGTGCTTTGATTGAGCTCCATTTGGCCTCTATGCTCTGCGTATGTATTCTTGGGTCGTTTGAATCAACAAAGTTCATTCTACAAATGCTTAAGATGCATTTTGCGAGAAAGTCAGCTTAGAAGGGGCAAGCAGGGTCATCTCACAGATATTGAATGAAAGGTGGCACGTGCAATGGATCGATCCCAGCACCTTTGGATTGCCGGTCCAGTGCTGTAACCACTAAGCTACACGCCGATGCCAGACCAACACCTTAAACTCAGTATTTGAGAAAGCTAGCCAGTCATGAGGAGCGGGCTTCAAGCTTCAGCGTCAAACTCAAGCTGAACTAGAATAGCAAATTGAATGAAAGGTGAAAAAGTAAGGCATGTGCAATGGCGTAGCTGATATGGCTGATATTAATATTTGTTAAAATAGAGCTCAATCAAAGACCAACGGTGCATGCCCGGCCATCAGCAACTCCCTGGAACCGGAGCTACACCCCCTTAAAGTGCATAGGGTTGGCAGGGTTTACTGTTGTTTGTGTATACGCATACACATTTACCATACACAAAAATACACATTGTTTTTTCAATGTGTATACACATACACATACACATACACATTGAGAATTCAGATACACATTACCATACACAAATACTACTCGAAATGTGTATTTTTGTGTATCCACTTCGAAAAGACCAATTTTTCCGAACCCGCGACATTTACCTGAAACCGAATCACATTTACCTGAAACCGAGTCACGTTTTTTATTTCGAACGCAAAAACGGGTTCGGTTTCCGATTTTTAGGGCACAGTTTTTTTTGCCTGAATCTTTCAAAGGTTCGAATTTTATAAAACTGAATGTTACATTTTGCAGAATCTTTCAACAGAATCTGTGGCGTTTTTTCCGAACCAAAATTGTGTTCGTTTTAGTCATGTGTGGTGGTCACCCCGAACCCAGATTTGGAGGTCACCCGAACCTTCGTTTGGTATGACCCGAACCTTTGTTTTGTATGTCCCAAACCTTCGTTTGGTATGACCTGAACCATTAACAGAATTGATCCATTTGTTCTCAGAATGTTCTCTGAAAAGTTTGTGCACTATGCACAATTGAATTTGCTGTTTATTTTGCAGGTATTATGACTGGATTTAGCTGAGTATCAGAAAGTTCTGCCTATGTGTTCGGCCATACTATGCACTTTGTGAACACTAGTGTAGTGATACAATGTATGCTATGCAGCTTTTATGATTCGTGTTGCAATCAACTAAACAAAAACGGCAAAGACGTCAATCAAAAAAACAATTGAATGAACACAGATAATAGCAATACAAAATCAGTACAAGCCAAACTAATGCTAGCACTTGGCAGAGCTACACAGTTTTGTTGATAGCGCGCGTCTTAGCAAAAGAACTAACATCACCACTACGCGCCCAGGCCGGCCGTCATAATTAGCGCCAAATTCGAATCGGACTATTTATTCACTATTCACCACAATCAGCTGTCTGCCGCCTGACTGCCTGAATGAATTCGAAACAGCAGGAATAGAACAGGCTAGGGAATAAAGATTAAGGTGTTTCAATATAAATTCGGGTGTCTTCAATAAGGATTCGGGTGTCTAGAATAAAGATTCGGATGCAAACATAGGTTCGGCTTTACCTAGATTCCGGATTGTTGCGGGTTCGGGATTGTTGCAAAAACGGGTTCGGTACAATGATTTCAATTTGGCTTCGGAATTTCTGGGATAGTTTCTGGCGCAAAAATTAAAGGTTCGGCCGACTAGGCACGGGTAGGGTTCGCTTTTTCAAAATGTGACCAAAGATTCGGAACAGCATTTGACGAACCAACCTAGGGGGTTGGACGAACCGGTGACATTTACCTGAAACCGAATCACATTTACCTGAAACCGAACCACATTTACCTGAAACCGAGTCACATTTACCTGAAACCGAGTCACGTTTTTCAGATCTACGGATATATCCGTAAGGTTTTTTCGAAGTTGGTATGTGTATTTCATCAGCAAAAAGTCGATAAAATTTCGAACAGAATCGTAAAATGTGGATGTTTTTGCGGCAGTAATAAACGGTAGATATCCTGATAAAACCTTCAAATGGCCTAAGTAACTCGATTTCAAAGCTATCCAAGGTTTCAAGCAACAGACATTGAGAGATTTGATTTTCTTAGCATTTCTGGCTCAAAATCTACCAAAAGATTTGCATTTTCAGTACAATACACATACACAAATATACACAAAAATACACATTGTTTTGTTGAATGTGTATACACAAATTACCATACACATTTGAAGGTAAATGTGTATACACATACACAAACGAAAAATCCAATACCAAACAACAGTAGAGGGTTTCATTTTCTGGTGTCTGACAGTCTCCATTCAAACGATCACCTTTCCTTCGTTTCTAAAGCTAGGATCCCAACTCGCATATGGTTTTGTAGCTGTTCCAATGGCCCTTCATATTCTGGCACTCCCGTTTCCTAGGCGCTGCTGGTTAGCAAGATATTCACCGAAAACTACGAAATTGCCGCAAAATGCGACTCCGTTTTTTTCGAAAAATCTTTATAGCTTTTTGTGCAAAGGTCCTGTCAAGCTAATTTTTTTGAAAAAAGTTAGCACGAGTTGGCCTCTCAAAGGTGTTGGAAAATTTTTTTCTGCAAAGCTTAATAGTTAGCATACTGTTCGATGCAATTCTGTGTGCTGAGTTCGAAAATGCATTCAATTTAGCTCGATTTCGTTCTACATTGCCTAGTTTTGAACATATGGGCATTTTTATGATTTTGGCAGAAAACGGCTGCACTTGTTGTAACATGCTCATTTGAAAGGTGACTCAATTCAGTGGCATGTAGGCTACAGAGCCATCAAATTTATATCACCTAATGCAGTTTTTGCCGCTGATTACGAAAATGACATATGTTTTTCAATCTGACTGCTCCTGAGCTACTTCTGTAGTTTTTATCCCCTGGTCTGGTATTCAGACATTCATGCATTTCTGAAGGGAACCTCTTGTCAGTCAACAGTGTACTCGATCTATTTTGACCCGCTGAGGACAAAAATGGCCTTGTTTTTCTCTACTCATTTTCAATTTTGAGATGTTCAAACCAAATTTGCATTGATATTCGCATATCTCAAAAACGAGCAATAATAGATTAAAACATAGGCCATTTCTGAACTCAGCGGGTCAAAATAGGTCAGGTACACTACTGACTGACAAAAGGTTCCCTTCAGAAATGCATGAATGCTGAACATTTATTTCATGATTATGGCTTCTCACGGCATGTTTCTTAATGAAATTTCAGAGGTCCATAACTTGCGACTGAGTGGCCATAGCGCAAAAATATGAAATATTAAATAAAATTTAAAAAAAATATTCTGAATCAGCAGAGAAAACTGCACCAAATAGATACCACATTATGCCCAGCTTTGACAAATAACTTATTGTCTCAGTACCATGGTATAAAATGAGTACCAGAGCTTAACAGGGCTGGACAATTTTTGAATGAACTACATGAAATGAAATAAATGAAAACAATCTGAACTAGACCTGTGATTTATAACTGAATATAGGTGGTAAACTCTAGTATGTAGTACTCTGTATTGATCTGTTTAACAAGACTCATTTGTCCTTGGCAAGTTGGACACAGTTGCTCATTTGCTATCAAGCCGAATCTGGCACACCATTGTTTTATCTCGCTTTTCTGCAAGGTTTGCACAACTGTCAATGACAGCAGTTAAAGATGTCCATGTGTAGTCTAGTCAGTCAAAAGTATATCATCAACTGGAAGAACGTTTCCAACAATATGCATACGGTTCACACGAGGGCTCAGTATGTAGTCGATTTTAACTTAAAATCCACAGCACATAATTTAAACATTCAAACAGAATAACAGATAAATATAACTGTTCAGACTTCAGATACAAGGTTTACAATAGTTATAACTGATAAATTTCTTCAAAGCTCAGCAGCTCGGTACATGAACATACAGTGGCGTATCCAGGATTTTGGAAAGGGGGTGTAAAATTTTGAAAGTGCCTGGTTGGGCCGCTGCCCAACCAGGGTAAGAAAATTTAGCAAAATTAGCTTTCAAAAACGCGTTTAAAACGCATTCCGAGCTTAAAATTAACAGAAATTACAAGTTTTAGTAGTTTATAATGGCCTGGTTGGGCTTCTGCCCGACCAGGGCGAGAAAATTTTGAAAATTTGGCCTTCAAAAACGCATTTAGAAGGCATTCTGAGCACAAATAGACAGTTTTAGTACATAATTCATTAGTTTCTTATATTTTTGACAGACTTTTTCTTCCTACCTCCACCGCAAAGGGGGGTGTACACACCCTACACCCCCCTGGATACGCCACTGAACATACATACTGTATGTTCAGCGTTCCAGAATAGAAGTCCAGTCCGCTATAGTAGAATAGAACTGAAAAGTCCCCTATTCTGAAATAGCTTGAGTCCCCTATAGTAGAATAGAACTGAAAAGTCCCCTATTCTGAAATAGCTTTAGTCCCCTATAGTAGAATAGAACCGAAAAGTCCCCTATTCTGAAATAGCTTGAGTCCCCTATAGTAGAATAGAACTGAAAAGTCCCCTATTCTGAAATAGCTTGAGTCCCCTATAGTAGAATAGAACCGAAAAGTCCCCTATTCTGAAGTAGCTTGAGTCCCCTATAGTAGAATAGAACTGAAAAGTCCCCTATTCTGAAATAGCTTGAGTCCCCTATAGTAGAATAGAACCGAAAAGTCCCCTATTCTGAAATAGCTTGAGTCCCCTATAGTAGAATTGAACCGAAAAGTCCCCTATTCTGAAATAGCTTGAGTCCCCTATAGTAGAATAGAACTGAAAAGTCCCCTATTCTGAAATAGCTTGAGTCCCCTATAGTAGAATAGAACTGAAAAGTCCCCTATTCTGAAATAGCTTGAGTCCCCTATAGTAGAATAGAACCGAAAAGTCCCCTATTCTGAAATAGCTTGAGTCCCCTATAGTAGAATAGAACTGAAAAGTCCTCTATTCTGAAATAGCTTGAGTCCCCTATAGTAGAATAGAACCAAAAAGTCCCCTATTCTGAAATAGCTTGAGTCCCCTATAGTAGAAAAGCGTTAATTAATGTTTTATACGATGCGGGCGTCGATTTAAAACAGGTACGAAACGGAATTTGGCGGTGGGCGCCGAATCTGTTCGGATGCGTTGAGTCCCCCAAAGTAGAATAGGTCTTGAGTCCCCTATACTCTAATAGTTGCTTGAGTCCCCTAAACCATGAAAATCACCGTGAAATGGGATAGTGCCAAAATTGCACCTATTGCAAATTGTACGTGAATTTTCCCACTTTTTGCATTGGCATGGCATATTGATTTTTCCAAAAAAAATTGACCCTAACAACTGTGGGTTCAAAAACCATTTCCGCAGCAAAGCTTATGGAAAGTAAAAAATTCCAGACAAAGCCATGTCACCATACATGTAACAGGGGGGGTCTGCCCCACCCGAGATTTCGCCGACCCCCCTCCGATTTTTCTGGTAAGTAATTTTTCGAGCAAATTTTTACAATTTCAGACACAAAAATTGCCAAAATCGTCTGCAAAACAGCACTTTTTAGCTGTATTTCAGCCCAAATTAGCGATTTTTGGCGATTTTTGTGCGTTTCGTAGTGCCCGACCCCCTCCCAAAATTTTGACTCAGACCCCCCCCCCGGCCGGCGCCAGACCCCCAACCCCCCTCCCCCTTCGGCGGATGACCTGTTACATGTATGCATGTCACTGATGCTGCTGCTGCAGCTAGCTCGAGTAAAAACATATTTATAAAAGAAATGGTGTGGAGTGCCGCTGACTCCACTCTTTGACGAGACTGGCAACAACGATGTTGGCAAAAATGGCCGATGGGAAAAGCTCACCTGACAAATTTCTTAAAAAATAGTTTTGTTGTTGAGACCAAGTTCGTGCATTTTACTAGCAAAGTATACATGGGATATGATTTTAGCACGTTTTGCTATTGGTTCACCTTGATGTTGACGCATTGGCCACTTGCAAAATTTTATCGGTACAGTAATTGGTTTTGACTGTAGCAATTCTAGAGTTAACCTTTTCAGTACTTGCTTAAATGTGATTCCGTCTCCTTCACTGTGTCCCGTGTCTCGGGCTTACGTGATCTGCAGTCAGCTGTGTACGAAAATGCTGATCAGGTTTGTAAGTTGTTATGGTTTAGGACGCAGTTCTCAGCCTTACATGGGCTAGGGGCGTCTTGTGGTATATCTTTGTCTCTATCAAAGCTTCAATTTCGGCCTGAGTACTGAGACTCGATCGGTCCAAAGTGCGACTCTTAATTGTGCTTTTTTAAGATCAAACAGATGGTATTGGTCAATTGCGGTGCAACCATAAATTTGATCGAGGTACTACAGCCGCCCAACGATGTCACATTCTTTGTACTGGACAAGTACTCTATTTCGTGTGTTTGCTATGAGAGTTCTCTAATTTTTTGTTTCCTGCAGCCATAGACCATTCGATCTGGACAACGTCTACGATCCGAAACAAGTGCGACTTATTATAAGACAAAACGAGGAAGAAGAACTCGCTTGCCCTCAATATGACCAGATATACAAAGACGAACGGGTTTGTCTCTTCATTCATGTAAATTTACCAAAGGCCGGTGGTTTGGTCTGACTGAGACTGTTTCTGGTTGAACGTGTTAGATGAAGTTAGAGTGTGGTTGCAGTCAGACGATGACGGAGAAGAAGGAGAGAGCTCGGATGAAGAAGCTCTGGGCGACCACTTGTTTCACAGTCCAGCCAAAAAACGACATACCCATAACCTTGAACGTATTGTCGAAAAGAAACAGCAAAAAGAACATTGGATTAAGCAGCGGTAATTTGCATTTATCCGTTTCCAAATCAACCCTGTCCATTTGGAAGGGCCAACAGTGACTAATAGAAAAAGTGAAGGGCGTGTGGAGTTCAGGTAGTACTGAAGAACGCCAAATTACTTGGGTAGTTTTGTTCCGGCTAAATGCAGGACAATTTTTGTCGTCCTTCCGATGATTTCGGTTGGAAGGGGTAATGAATGCTTGAAGGGAAGGCAGTCGACACACAGCGTAGTCTGTTCTGTTCTGTTCACGCTCGAACTCCATCATTCATGGTCTGAGGGCTGGGCGTGGTAAATCGCTTGTCGGTCAATAGCACCCCTTCTGTCGTCTAAATCACTGCCCTACCCTAACCCGCTTTTTAATCAAAATGGGAGCCTGAGACGAGCTCAGCCCCCTCCACATTTTTCCGGCCCACGTATTACTTCGGTCTGGCTAACTCCACGGTTTTGTTTATGCCAATATGTACAGTAGTTTTCTAAAACTCCCCGCTACCTAAGCAACCGCTTGCTTTGTTTCGTAAATACATTTGTGCAATTTTCAGTGGCGATATCTTGTGGCAGTACTACGAATATTCGTACTTCTCTCATTCTGTAAGTTGTGGATAGTTCATGATCCTCTTATCTAGTAATTTTGTTTTAGTCGTCTGTGATTATGATTGAAATTGCGCATTCCCTCTCTAAAGCCACTACTGAGCTGTTGTGGTAAGTACACTTATACTTATTTTCGACAATTGTAAACTAGCGTATTGCAGCAAAAATCGAAATGTATGGGTCATGCTTAATTAGTTGCAATTGCAATTAATGAGAGATGTAAAAGAGTTTTGAAGGGCAATTTTTTAAATGCATCGGAATAAACTTAACATGCATTTTGCTAGAAAGTCAGCTTAGGGTGTTCAAGCAAGGTTTTTTCGCGCATCCATCATTTAGCCTCCTTACTGAGATCTGGTATCCATTCATTTAACCAAATCAGATCTGGTATCAATTTTTTACCACTGTATTAACATAGCGATTTTAGCCTCCTTACTGAGAAAAACAAACGCATTTTTAGGCGTTTTGGAGCTTTTTGAAATTTTGGACCTCCCTCTGGGCGAAACCTCCTGGAACCCCCACCTAACGGAAACCCCCTCCCCCATGCCGTCCACAGGGTTCGTGCGGGACCTGGAAAGTCAGGGAGTCATGGAAAAGTCAGGGAATTTAAAAAAAGTCAGGGAATCAGGGAAAAGTCAGGGAATTTGGTGTCTGGTCAGGGAAAAATTTGATAGCACCAGAAACATCTCGCCGTCAAATGGTCGTGTTAGAACTTTACAGAACACCCTTTTGAAGATCGGTCTTCTGACTTTATGTACTACTACTCAAACTGGAAATTTACCCTCTGAGTACCGTTTAAATGCGTTTTACAAGGCAATTTTACAAAAATTTGCTCAGATTGGTTCACAGTTGTTAAAAAAAATTTTTTTTTTGAAGGCCAAAAATTTTTGCTTTTTTTTAGATTAAAAAAAATTTTTTTTTTTAATCGTCTTAAATCGGTCCAGCATGCTAGTACAGATACTTACAACAAATTTTCCACTTTTGCACCTTAAGTCAGTTGAGAAACCTGTACGAAAACGTCAATACAGCTCTAAACACTGCCTGTAACTGCATAATTTCACCGAAAATTGTCTTTAGAGGCACTTCTAGGTGAATCCTAAGGAAGGATTTCTTACGCAGTCGCTGTTAGGCTCAATGCAAAAGAAGTATTACGCAGGTTGCTGGACAAAATGTTGGCTGCTTCCAAAGAATTTACAAAAATTGGATATATGTACGTGAATTTTCCCACTTTTTCCCTTAATTTGCATATTGATTTTTCAAAAAAAAAATTTTTTTTGAGCCTTCAAAAGAAAAAGCTTTTTTTTTTAAAAAATAAAGTCTATTTTTTTTAAAATTTTTGACCCTAACAACTGTGGATTGGTTGCAGTATCCTCACCCTGGTTGGTCAGGGAATTTTTACTTTGGTCATGGAAAAGTCAGGGAAAGGTCAGGGAATCTTACTATACAAAAGCCGCACGAACCCTGGTCCAGGACCTGTTACATGTATGCTTACAACACTAGAATTAATTGGGGTGCTTATTTTACTTAGAACGTGCATTGCAGAATATGATAATAGACGTACTGGTACAGACACTGCTAAATCGTTATTGCATTGATGGTTTTACTGTTCTTACAGTAGTTCTGTTATGGTGTTCAGGTGTGCAGTGGTGGGATTTACCAGTCAGTTGATGGAGGGAAAGTTGAACGCTGCTCAGTATATCTCCGACTGTATCAACGATCTCCGTCTCCTAGTTCGCAGACTGGGAAACTCTGCCTGCAATTCGGAAGAGGTCGCAGGAACTTCTGCTCTCAAAATCAGATTTGAAAAAGAGTACTGCTCTAATTTTTGTTTGGTGCACGATAAAAAGTAGATGGTAATTTTAGGCCATTCTAATCTGTCTCAAACATTTTGGTAGATGTGCTAAATTTTAGATAACTTGTATAAATGGGGAACTAGTTTAGAAATAGTCGCTTTTTTGGTCTTCTCTGGAAAAAACTAGAATTCAGTGATAATTCTCCCGGTTTTGCGTCCATTGGTTTCGGTCATCGCTGCAAAAGTTGTTAGCAATGGCAATGTTGTTAGCATGTTTTCTGTACTTTGTATGCGAAGCTTGTTTTAGTTTGTTCCTGCCCTTCTACAAGCATTGGTCACTGTTGGAAAGCATAAACCACAGTGAAAGCGCTGTTTGTCAATTTCAACTCTGGTCGCAGAATGGCCACAGGAAATTGTGCAAGTTTCTGGCTGACGTGGGGTGGGTATTTTACTGCTCATATACAGCGGGTAGTGACCGATAGAGGAATATAGACATTGTCATCCCTACTGTATGTATACAGATACATGTTGCGTTGATTGCTTACAGGCTGCCGTTGCGTGAATGTAAGCGAAGATACAGTAGTATGAACAGCGGCTTAAAAAAAGAGCTGGTTGAGAGCTTCGAGAAAAACGTGGAGGCGTGGCAGTAGGTTTCCGACCAGTGTTGTGTCGCTTTGCGTAGTTGGTTGGTTTAGATTGAAGGATCTAATTGTGGGAATCTTCTCCATCAGTTACTCATACACGCACCTCTTAACTGCCGCTGACTTCGCTCTCTGTGTGTCTGCTTTACTCGAACTGCCGGTGCCCTTTTACGGCAGTTGCCCTTTCTTTATTTATTAATCACTGTTCATTTCAGGACGCAACCAATGAAAGTATGAGTGATACCGATCGCTTTCAAATGGCCCTCAACAGCTTCTCATTGTGAGCTTGGTTTCAAT
The DNA here is from genome assembly GCA_030248155.1 of Sabatieria punctata. NCBI lineage: Eukaryota > Metazoa > Nematoda > Chromadorea > Araeolaimida > Comesomatidae > Sabatieria > Sabatieria punctata. The sequence continues at coordinate 24,910 of JASANB010007418.1, read as the reverse complement.
TTAAAAGAGGCGTTTCGGCCAGATCTTTTAAAAATCTCTAAAAGTCCGCAAACGCTTTGACAACCCTGCACAGGCGACGCCGATTAGGTAGGGGATGCCGATTGGGCGACAAAAACATTAGGATTAGTATACCATGGATTGGTAAATCAAAGCTTGTTATTCTGTTGGACGTGTATATTAAACATTCAAACATTCAATACTACAGTATAGATAAAAAAAAATGTCCCATCGCTTTTTCGGCCTTTACTCAAACGTTTCGTTCTCAGTCACTTCTTTACCGATTTGGCTCAAATTTTCAGCAAAAATTAACAACATGGTTGGCTAAGTATTGTGCAAGTTTAGTGCCAAAATTCCGACTCATTCTGGTTTTATGACCCGAAAACTAGGAATGAGGGTGGTCCACGCAAATTTAATTTTTTTCGGTAATACAAGGAGTACAGGCCTGAAACTTGCAGGAATGATTGGTGTTGCTATTGGGCATAACATACTAAGCGGGCAGCCCTGTAGCTCAAAGGGCACTAAAATGGGGGAATTTCAAAAACATGACGAAATATGACTTTTCTTCGTAAAACCGGCAAAATGACGATTCTAAAGATTTTCAATTTTCAAAAAAACGCTGCAGGGATGGTTACTATGGTGTGGAACAGAGATTAAATATCAGGTTCATTTATTTGTCGAACTTCCTGCTACAATCTATGTTGATTAACAACAGATTCAGTGCTTTGATTCTAGAAGGTGCAGATTTCTTAACTATGGGATTTTCACTCATGTTTTTGAAATTCCCCCATTTTAGTGCCCTTTGAGCTATAGGGCTGCCCGCTTAGTATGTTATGCCCAATAGCAACACCAATCATTCCTGCAAGTTTCAGGACTGTACTCCTTGTATTACCGAAAAAATTTTAATTTGCGTGGACCACCCTCATTCCTAGTTTTCGGGTCATAAAACCAGTATGAGTCGGAATTTTGGCACCACACTTGCAGAATATTTAGCCAACCATGTTGTTAATTTTTGCTGAAAATTTGAGCCAAATCGGTAAAGAAGTGACTGAGAACGAAACGTTTGAGTGAAGGCCGAAAAAGCGATGGGACATTTTTTTTTATCTATACTGTATTTAGGTAAGTAGTGTTGTTGCTGAGTATTACGTTTGGTTTGTTGTGTTGGCCTTGGCCTTAGTCCCTATCACGACTAATTGCTGTTGCAATGCACTCGTTGCCTGAGGCGCTGACCTGAAATTAGGCAGGATTTATGTCTTATGGAAGGCTTTCTTATGAATGTCTTAATTTTATGGAGGGATCCACGGCAATTTCCTCAGCATTCTCCTGATCGCCCTTCCTCCTTTGGGGCGCGACTGTACTTGGACAAGTTCTCCAGTGAAAGATTGCGATTGTTTAGTGTGAGTGTTTTTGTGTATCTAGTTCCTGTGCGGTCGTCTGTTTGTGTGGTCCGCTCCTTCTCTTTGTGTGTTTTGTTTACTAGTAACAATAAAACTTCGTTTCATTGGTGCCGAGAAACCCGTCTGAATTAGCCTGCTGCTCTCCAAACAGTCCAACCCTTCAACAGTTCCGTTTCTCAAGTTCCCATCACTTCAGTCATCTGTTTCTACCACTCCAGTGATCGTCAGGCACAGATCCCATTCGATGCTCACGTGGTTACCTGCTTCCCCATACTTCGCTGGCATGTCCTCTCAAGCCCCCCTCTCTATCACTACTCAATCTATCACTGCAACGGTGTTAGTGCGATACGCCCACCGGTGCCTTACGCCGACCAATTAAATGGGTGCCTTACGCCGACTGGGTGGTGCCATACGCGGACTCGACCTAGCAGCCTCAACCTGTAGGTGCTTTACGCCGACTGGCCAGGTGCCTTACGCCGACTCTTATGGTGCGATACGCCAATTTTATTTTATGAGCACTGGCAAACATACAGCTAATGCAGATACCAGAGCTCATACATTTAGAGGGTTCTCTACGGTCTACTGTCGATCTGCAGTGGCAGTAACAGGCAACCGGCAATCCTTGTACGTAATTTAAAGGGGTGCCACAGTCGATAATACGGTACTACTACTTTCATTCTAGTCTTAGCAATTATTATAGGCTTTATCAGTATTTTGGACGCCCCCAGTAGTTCTAGAGTCAACTATAATTAACGAAATTGTAGTTTTAGTGCCACAGACTGATTACAGACTGCCAACACGGCTTTCTAAGTGGTTGTTCTATGTGACACAACTTATATGTTGTCTAGCCCATGTAGGTTTTCAAAAAATAAATTTTATTTTTTAAGTTTTTCAACTGGGCACATAAATTTCTTATTGCAAATGTATCAAAGGTTTGTAGGTCACGGCTTGAAATAGGCCTAGTAGTACTACAAACTACGGTACATTTTTGGACTTAAATTTGATAACTCTATATAAACTAAGACTACAAATTGAAATTCTCTAAGGAAATACCCCCATACCACATGTGCCACATACCCTGGCCGGACTTATGTGGTGAAAGAGTTGCACAGTATATAACACACCCACTGGTCTAACCTGCTGGTCATTGTGTGTTTGTGTACCAATTAACTCCTTCAGTATGTACTATGCACAGGTATACAGACACACTGAGGCTATTAGGTTAAAAAGTTACACAAGTTGGCGTATCGCAACTGTTGAGTCGGCGTAAGGCACCTGCTCAGTCTGCATAAGGCACCTTAGGTGTAGTCGGCGTTTGGCACCTGCTTAGTCCTCGTAAAGCACCACCCCAGTCGGCGTTTAGCACCTAGTCGGCGTATGGCACCTCTCCGCAGCAATAAAGTCGGTGTAAGACACCCGAATCGCTGCAACCCGCCAAAACCAACAGCGACAATATCAGAAGTAACTTCAGCTTCACCAACAAGAGCAACCGATCTTAGCTAACCACTTTTAACAAGAGCAACTCACCCTTCACAAGAACAACTTATGCTTCAGCAAGAGCAACAGGTTATCACCGACCACATTAACCTTATGTTCACCAGATACCTGTCTCAGCGCAGCAAGACCAAGTTGAAAGCCGACAATCTTAGTTTGTGCTTGAAAGAGAAGAAAGTAGAGCAGATGAAAGATGAAGAAGAGAAACAGAAAGAAAAAGAAATATGAGGAAAAGGAGAAGGAGTATGGCAAGAAGTAGGATGGTGAGAAGGAAGAGAATGGTAAGAAAGTTGAAGATGAAGAGAAGAAGACAGAGAAAGAGGAGGTTCCGTTTGAGTTCGCTGGAAAAGAGTTGGAAGCATGATGACCGATGACAACATGAGGAGAGGTGAAAGTAAAGGCACGGAAAGAAAGAATGTACAGTAGCACGAAAGAGATTGAACCAACGACGCCCGTTAGGGAGAGTGATGAAATATTGTGATTGTTTAGTGTGACTGTTTTGTGTATCTACTTGCTCTGCGGTTGTGGGTATGTTGTGTGTTTGCATTGATTAGTCATAAACTTTCTGTTTCACCAGCAACACCGCAATGAACTTGTTGTGGGCCGGAGCTGTCTCAAATGGTCCAATGACAGCTTCAACCAAGGTTCGTCTGGTTTATACAGGTGTGCGGGCACCTTCGGCTGCGACTTTATGGAATTGAGGCCGGCACTGCAGTTGCGCACAAACTCCTCACTCTCAGTTGACATTCCAGGCCCCAGTAGGTTTCTGCGACCGGCGTCGCCCAATAGTCCTGCTTCGTTTACAACCATCCATGTGTCTGGGAGGTTTGCCCACCCCAACTTGGCTCGACCCTTCTAAACCATCCCTTTCACCAGCTGAAGCCGACTTTGCTTCCTGCTCCTGGACCCACCTACCCACTAAAATTGCCGCGACCCCCTAAATCGGTAGGCCCACCCCAGATTTTAAGGTTTTGACTACACTAACGATGTATGTATGTTTACATCACGTTATAAAAGCTAGAGATAGCAATTCTATGCTGTAAGTTTTGAAGAGTATCTAGCTTCCAGACTCCGCTAGACTCCTATCAATGTTTCACAGTCGTTGCTCACATTTCGTGCTGTTTGGGGCATACATAGGCCTGGGCTTACCCGTCTACCTCTCCGGCCGGCTCAGTCAGGCCCTGTGTCCAACAATTTTGTGGACTGTTTTGGGAAATCGCGAAAAATCTGGAGGGTTACAAGTTGTCCACTGGAAGGGTTAGGCTGATTTACCCCGAAAATTCTTCTAAGAATCGCTGGAACATTACCGATTTTCCTTAAAAAATCGCTGCCGCCTGTGTGTGGAAATCGGTAAATTTATGGAGATTTTGGCGCTGGCCCGCTGAGAACCCTCATAATATTTTCCGGCCATGTATGGTTTGGCGTGGCTGAGTCTACCGTGTATTTCAGTTCTAACGTGTGCTCCATCTATGACGGCATGTCATTGTACAAACGGTTTTTGGAAGTGGTGCTGCGTGAGGTCAGTTCGATACTGAACCAGGGACAAGTGCTTCCTTCTGGATCGTTTCTGCTGCTTACGCTATCTCCAGTACGTTCCAACTGCTGCAACAACTGCTCAGAGAACTATTTAGGGCAACGCCGACACCAAGTACTTTCTGCAGCCGGTCTGCTTACTGGTCTTCGGCCGTTTCCTGCTGCGAGCATTCCTGTCTGCAGTGAGTTTCTAGGCTTTCCTGCTGTTCTGGCGAACGGAGTGCATTGCAGAGGAAAGGCGCCTATGAACGGCACGCAGCCAAACCGCTGGTCTTAGCGGTGCCCATGACGAAGCCAGATGAAGGTTGGTTTTTGGTGGCCGGCATACCGCCACTGGCGGTGCAAACCGACTCTCCACGACCGAAAAAGTAGTTGATTTCACAGCTTTCTGCTCTCCACTTGCTTTTGTTTAGTTTGCTTGGCAGGGCCTTCGAGCGAGTCGCTGAGCAGACCAAGTGTCGCGTGCATCAAGAGTCGTTTGACACTTCTGGTACCGTCTCTCTCTTACTCCTGTTTGCCAGCTTTTTCTCTTTTCAGTTGTCCGCGTCAAGGGTGAGGATCGGGGCAGGTTTTTTGACTGTCTCAGCTCTTTACTATACTAAGTAGTTGCCATTTATGACGACTGTCATCTTAACAAGTCTCACCATCCTATCGGCATCTGTTGATTGCACGTTAAAGAACCGCTTGAAACTCTGTCGGTTTTTGAAGATTGATAATGTCTGCGAGTTTGTATGCTGTTTAGTGTATCTACTATGTACTGTATATCTATTAAGCTAACAATGTTGTGTATTGCTGTTCTCTGTATATCTGTTGCCTTTTCGAGTGTCCCTGGTGCTGGCTGGTACCGCGTCATAAAAAGTTACTCTGAATGGAGGTCCTTTTTGCTGTCCGTTTTGTTATAACAGTAACATGTTTATTTCTTTAACGCTGTTGGCACAGGCCAACTTCGTAAAGGCGGTTCGCACATAGCTGTGTCCAAACTTGCCTGGACTAACTTTGATAATGCGAAGTTTGTCGCCAATAACGACGCCGCAACTACGATTGTTAATAATTGTCGCTTTTTCAAACGCATTCGGCTGAATCGTTTTCACACGTCACTTGAATACCGTATTTTTTCATGCGTCATGTGATAGCTGTTTCACATAAGACATTTTCGATCAATAAAAGCCCACACAACAGCACAGCCGCTGCTGCTCATCGGTCTGTGTTAGTTTTTTTCGGTGGTAGCTGCTACTACCTATAGACTGCTGGCTTTCACTTTATTATGAAGTCGGTTGGCGTTTCGGATGAATCAGTGATAATTGAGACCTAACTTTGCGATAAGATTAGTATAAATGGTTCAAGTGATGATGGAATCGGTTGGAGAGTTTGAGTACAACAAAAAGGATCTTATCGGTCATGGCGCCTTTGCCATTGTTTACCGTGGCAGATACAAAGAGGTAGGTACCTCGAGTTTTCTAGCTTTCTATGAGCTGAGTTTTTCGGGTTAGGTGTAGCTGGGGGGAATCAGGCAAGATCAGAAATGGGCTAATATTAATTAATTAAGTTAGTCTACTAAGCCGACCCCAATCCCCCTCCCCCTTCGGCGGATGACCTGTTACATTGTTGGTGTGAGCCCAAATTCTGGGGGAGAAAGAGAGAGCGGTAGGGTACTAAAACGGTAAAAAATCGCTATTTTCGCAAAAAGTTGTAAAAATTACAAATTTGAGCTGAAATAGTGCGAAAAAGTACTGTTTTGCAGATGTTTCAGCAATTTTAATTTCTGAAATTCTAAAAAATCGCAAAAATTTGCCAAATATTACTTGCCAGAAAATCGGAGGATGACGGTCGAAAAAATCGTCTCGGAGGGGGCCGACATGTCTGTGTGGAAAACTTTAGTGAACAGATAAACAGTGCCTGTTATCATACATAGCCGGAAAATGGGTTGTGGTAGTCAAACAAAATCCGGAAATGTGAGGTGGGTCTGCCGGTTGGGGGTTCGCAGCAATTTTAGTGGGTGGAACAAAAGTCTGCTTCAGCTTGGTGGGTGTGCATACATGGGCCGGGGGGGGTAAGGGGGTATACCCCTCCCCCTCGGCCGGCTATACCCCCCTCCCCCACCCCCCCCTCCCGGAGGGAGGAAATTTTCGCTTATTTAAGGCAAAATAGGCGTTTTTTTTCCTTTTTTCGGGCATACATGGGCCGGAAAAATCCGGAGGGGGGTAGAGGGGTTGGAGACCTCGGGGGGGGGGGGGGTCCCCCGAAAAAAGGCAAAAAAACGCCTATTTTGCCTTAAATGGGGGGTGGGTGGCCGAGGGGGCGGTATGGCCGGCCGAGGGGGGTGTGGCCGGCCGAGGGGGAGGGGTATACCCCCGGCCCATGTTTGTTTTGGGGGAACCCCCCCCCCCGAGGTCTCCAACCCCCTACCCCCCTCCGGATTTTTCCGGCCCATGAATGTGGGTGTCTGATTATACTACTGTATCACTGTTTTTTGTGGCTATTACAGTCAGGGAAATAACAACATATATGGTATCAGTACACATATATGGAAACGGTACCATATATGGTACCACCTGAGGCCTCGATCGAAGGAGTACCATATATGGTGCCACTTGAAGGTGAACCGGTACCATATATGGTACCGTTTCCATATATATGTACTGATACCATGTATGTTGTTATTTCCCTGACTGTATTATATACTGGTGTGCAGTAGAGAGGAAAGAAACAACAATAATACAGAAGTATAGCCAGACGAGTATAAACCAACTTTTCTTATACACTATGGACGAAAATAAAGCGTTGCGTGTGCCTTTTGCAGAGCCTTAGAGGATACATGGGTCGGGGTAAGGTGGGCTTACCTCCCTCGCCGGCCCATACCCGCTCGGACGGCCATACCCCCCTCCCCCGAGGTCTCCAGACAGACCCCACTCTGGATTTTTCCTGCCCATGTATGCCTTAATGCCAAAGATTTGCTCTAAGAGAAGTCAACGAGTTAAGCTACTGTGAAGCAGTTGGTTTTTCATACATGTAACAAGGGGGTCTGCACCCCCATTTTCTGTCAAGTGATTTTTATTTTTACATTTTTTTAATTTTAGGCACTAAAATTGGTAATTGATATTTTATCTCTATTTTGAACCAAATTAGCGATTTTTGCTAAACATTGCTATTTTTAGCGTTTTTGTGGAATGCGAGCTGGTTGGGGTGTTTTCGAGGTATTGGGTTTTTTGTCCACCAACACCATATGCTAATTGGGACCTGTCAAAATCGTTGTTGACCTGAAAAAATTAGTAACTTTCTATATTCTTGTTAAAAAATTTTTTAAACAGGTTACCATAAGCTAGCGTTTCGCCTGTGGTCGGGTTTTAAGTCGATTGGCTCCGTTTCAGGGGGTCAATGCTACACCAGGCAGTTCAGTTTCAATTTGGTTTTCGTTGTTGTTCTTTCAGGTTGTGTTACTTTGTTAAGCATAGACGTACCGTATCTTTAGTATTTACTTCCGTTACAATATTTATTCATAGGAAATTCCTCCAGAAAGTTGGTGGTGGTTTAGCTGCCTTCCCTCTCAGTACGTAAATGGTTGCCTTAGTTTCTGGGAAACAAAGTAAAATATCTTGTACGCAGAATGTTTTGTTTGCAGAAACCCGAGGTGCAAGTTGCAGTCAAAAGTATCGCCAAAAAGAACCTATCCAAATCGAAGAACCTACTGGGAAAGGAGATAAAGATTCTAAAGGTTCGTCTGCTTGTTTCACATTTTACGAATGCATAACTCATAAACGGCAACAGAGTAGCTCTCTTAGTTGACCCCAAATTGTCTTCCGCTCCATTCGCATGCATACCGATTTCTGCTACTCTTCACACGCACACACACATTTTGAAAGCGGAATTACACAGACATCTAAAACTAAACATTAGGTAGCTGTTTTGACATTTATCATTACATTTAAGGCATTTGCGCACGATGACTTTTTTGTTGTTGCGAAAGTGATGAGGCTAGAATTGCGAAAGTCCAGACCATCAAAGTAGTGGCGTGTGTTAGGTTGTATTGAACTTTTCTGTTGGTCTGAAAGTAGCTGCAAAGTGACGTCACTGCGCGTGTAGACCCGATGCTGTATCGATCGGTTGGCTCGCTCCAAGCCATTGACATGGCTAGGTGCCCCGCCGACACTACGAGCAGAACCCTTAAATCGAGACAGCGCCATTGCTGGCGGGACCGCATCGAACCGGCGCTCTTTCATTGCTCTTACATGGCCAATAGCCGTCGCTGCTTCCGCTTTACTTCACTTCGGTAGGGTCCTGTGACACGACGCCGTTAATACGTCGTCAATAGAGATTTTGTCCCAAGCCAAGCAAAAATGGAATGTTATTGAAGAAAAATTGGATATGTCAGTGACGCTACACTTCTTCAGCAGCGCTAAAATGATTTGGCTGACGGCTGAAAAATCTCTGGCAAAACATGCATGCACACGGCAGTTATACGCTTTATCTACACGAAAATTTTTTATGAGGAAATTTTTCCGAATTTCGGTCTGTAATCAGATTGACAAAGAATAAAAAATTGGACCAAAAATCGCTGTCTTGAAAATGGTGGAGGTTCTTGACTACCGCCGGGGACAGGCGGCTTCTTATATGCATGATTTCAGTTTGGTCACAAAAACGATCAACTCGCGGAATGGTAAACCGACTGAATGTTTTTCTTCGAATTACTCGCGAATATAAAATACTTAAGTCTATTATACAGGGTGTCCCAGAATTATCTAGCCCAAAAGAAATCTCAATATCTCGAGAATGGATTGGTGAAATATTCTGAGTTTTTAATCTTGAGTTTTTATTGTTTCAGGTAATATCTGAAAGTTTTTACGAAAAGCAATTTTAATTGGAAAGTGATTTTCTGCAAAAATCCAACGTTTTTTTCCATTAACATCAAACACTCTGTGCAGTCTTTGTAGTTGAATAGTGTTCTCTCGGTGTGAACACAGATGCACGGTTTTCCCACTGGGCTGACATAGCTGCAGAACACGCTATATATGTAAATATTTTGTATTTGACGACTTGTAATTCGGTGAGAAAACATCGGGCCAGTGATCGTTCGACGAGGAGGAATTGATTTTCGGCGAGTTACGGTTTTGAATGATGTGTTCTTTTTCAGGAGTTGAGTGGTATGCAACATGAAAATCTGGTCACTTTGTTAAAGTGCATTGTAAGTTGTTTGTGGTGGTGGAGATGTAGCTGAGTGCCGTGTTGCAGGAAACACCTACTCATGTGTTTCTTGTGATGGAGTACTGCAACGGAGGAGATCTGGCTGACTATTTGCAAGCGAAGGGCACTCTTAGCGAAGACACCATTCGCCTGTTCGTGGTACAGATTGGTAGGTGCTGTTTGTTTTTAAGTTAAGTCTAAGTGTGTGGCATTGTTTTAGTGGCAGCTATAACAGCAATAAACAGCAAAGGAATTGTGCACAGAGACTTGAAGCCGCAGAATATTCTCCTGTGTACGTCTTCCAAACGACCCAATCCGCCTGCTAATGATATTCGCTTGAAAATCGCTGATTTTGGCTTCGCGCGCTTCTTGCAAGATGGAGTTATGGCTGCCACGTTGTGCGGGTCGCCTATGTACATGGTAGGTTTGTCTGTTTCTTCTCAACATGTGCGTTTTGAGCTCAAGTCACGGTACCATCATCAAATGTGCGCGTTATGCATTTCCAGGCACCAGAAGTTATTATGTCGTTGCATTACTGTGCCAAGGCTGATTTATGGTCGGTTGGAACCATCTTGTTCCAGTGCTTAACTGGAAAGGCACCCTTTCAGGTACGTTCTTCGCTCAGTTTTGCTTCAAGCTCTTCACTGGGAACAGAGAGGTTTTATTCCAGGATCTTATTCAATAAATCTTATTCTATTGCAGGCTCAGACGCCGCAAGCGTTGAAGCAGTTTTATGAGCGAAATAAAGAGCTGAAACCAAAGTACGTCCTTGCTTCTTGCAACTAGAGTTGATATAAAAATACAGTTTTCTACAACAGTTTACAGTAATTACTGTATAGTACTGCAGGGTCCCTCCACCCAGACATGGGCTACCATTTCGGCTGATGGGAGTAGAATTTTCAATTCCTGAGGGGGGTAGGAGCGCCTGATGGGGGGCTGAGGTGGTGGTAAGCCAAAAAGTCCGATTTTTGGCGAAAATCAGGGTTTTTTGGTTTAGTTTTCATTAAAATAAGTTAAAATTAGCTATTCTGAGCTCATTTACGCCTATTCCAGGCATATTTTTATCATAATTTTCTATACAAAATTCTACCCAAAAATTCCTGATGGGGGTAGCGGCCGGCTGATGGGGGGTAGATCAGAACCTGATGGGGGGCCAACCCCTCCTCAGCCCCCCCCTTTGCCCATGTCTGCCTCCACCATTCTAACCATTTTCTAAATCAATGTGAAGGGACTGAAATAGATGGACTTTGTTTTATTGGCCGCAGCTACCCATCAGACCTCTGACTTTCTTTGTGTTATCTTTAGTTAATTTCTCGAACGTACACTAGAAAATCCTGTTAGTCACAGGCATAAAAACCAATCGAGCTTTATTGTCCAAACATTGTCTGATCCCCTCGCCAGCCAATACCACCCGCTCGGCTGGCCATACCCCCCTCCAGGAGGGAGAAAATTTTCGCTTATTTAAGGCAAAATAGGCGCTTTTTGGACTTTTTTCCGGGACGCGATATCTCCAGACTCCCTCCGGATTTTTCCAGCCCATGCACTAACTAATTGCAAACATTCCAAATCAACAGCAAAAATTCACCTTAATGTTTAGGGTATTTGAGTTTCTTTCAGCATTCCCGAGTGGACTTCCCCTCAGTTGCGCGATCTTCTAATTGGTCTTCTGAAACGTAACGCAAAGGATAGAATAGAGTTCGGTAATGCGTATTGAGTGGAGGGCGGAGAGTGAGGGTGCAGATTGCAGAGGAGTTCTTCAGTCATCCGTTCCTGCAGCAGGACGCGCCGAGTCGTGTGTCGTCGTCAGCTGTGTGTCCGCAAGGAGCCGTTCCTCGTCCGATGGCGGGCGCAGGCGGCGGAATCAAAAGGCCAACGGCGTCTCCAGCGCTGTCCAAGGTTGGCAGTCCTAAACTACAACCTCCCTGCTCCCCTGTTATTAGCGGCGCCGCTCGGCCCGGTCGAGGTGAGCTTATGCTGGCACTCGTTTAGGATTCATAGCCTTTTCTGTGTTTAGCAGTCGGTCCGGTCGCCACTACGGTCGTTGCCACCGCTGGAAAGAGCAACGCAGAGCAGCAGCCCGTTGCTCCGTCCAAAGTTCAGCCGCCGGCCAGCCCTCTGCCCTCAGCCAAATTCTCGCACAGCCCCAACCCTAAGCCGCTGAGCAGCGCCGGCAAGGAGAAGGCTGGCCAACCGAACGCCATGACCGAATCGGACGACTTCACCTTCCTGCCGCCTCTTGAGCGCAGCAGTGCACAGACAAAGTGAGTGGAGGGGTGGGAGAGTTTGTGTGACGGACAGTTCTGTTGAAGCAGTGCGCAGAGACAGTCGTCGATTCCGCGGCACACCAACGCGCCCAGTCGTCCGATCCCAGTGCCTACTCAGCGTCTCAACTACGCCAAGATGGAGCAGCAGCTGAACGCAGCCACCACTGCCACTGCAACCCAGCCCGTGCTCCCGCCGGCTGCCGCGCCCTCCGTCGCCACCGAACAATGCCACAGCCCTCCCGCTGCGCCCAGATGTCCCAGCGTTGCAGAGCTGGAACCTCCTCACAGTAATCTCTTCTGCTTTATGCGGTCAGAGTTGGCGTAATTTGTGGTGCTACCTGATGAGACCGTTGGTCTAACTGATACCACCATGATCGCGTTCCGACCGGTGGTATGTTATAGTACATGTACAGAAATACTTTACTCTTACAGTGCTTCAACAACTGTAGTGATGTACAGATATTTGTGCCAAACCAATACCATCTGCAACCTTTCCTAGCTTTTGCTGCCAAGAAACCTGTTATTTACCTCAATTTTTATTAAGAACCAGAGATAATGCAAATGATAACTTGATTATCGATCTTTATTCACAGCTACTTTAAACGTCTTTACCATTTTGCAAAAAAAACAACCTCACTGATACGTTACTCTAAAAATACCAGTTTTCCATCGGCTATCTGATTTTGACAGCTGTTGGGTGATTGTGCTGTTCCGGGAATACCGCGTACCATGTGCTGTGCTTCTTTTGCTGAGCGTCTGTATGTGCTGTTATGTTGCAGCTCGGTTCGTGGTCTCAAGTCCGACTAAACCGGTTTTGAACGGTTCCAACCGCAGACACACGCTCTCTAACTTCAACGAGTCTCCGGCACCTGTGGAAGACGTCAGTGTTGCTTCTAGCGGCATACCCAAGGCAATCTCCGGTCTGTGTACAACTGCTAGTTTGCTGGTCGGTCGGTCTACTTTTGTCTTGCAGCCGTTCCACTAAAGCCTCCTGCCGAGCAGTTGGCAACGGATCAGAATAAAACAGTCGCCTTGAACAGACTGGACAACTTGCCATATTTGACGGGTAACGGCGACAAGGCCAACGCACCCGCTCTGTACTGCGACATAGATGTGGATGAAAATGACGAGGACGAGGAATTGTCTCAGCCTCTCAATCTGCCCTTCGCTGGACAGCCTGGCGCTCCTAAGCTCGGTAGGCCGTGCTCTCTGCTATTTCAAGCTAGCACTCAACGATTTCTGGACGGTGAACCTTTGAAAGAATACGCTTAAATACTGAAACGGGAGTTTATGACTAATCAATGCAAACACAACACACAATATACTAACTAAGGTCGACCACACAATAAGAAATAATGCAAACACTCAATCAAACAAACAATTTCTTCATCACATGTGATCACTCATCGTTTGAGTGTTTGTTTGATTGTTGTGTAAAGCACTGGTCTGCTGTCTCCACTAGAGTATATAGTTGTCTTGTGTCCGCAGTTCCCTTCACCATCCAGAATACCGGCACAGTTGGTGTAGTGGTTTAGGCCGCAAAGCCACTGTGCGCTACGTCGTGCGTTCATCCTCTCGGCGCGGCAAGTTTCTTGCCGCAAAGAGTTGGTCGTCGGCACAAACGCTCCACCCAGGCCACCGAAAGCTGGTGACAGCGAGTAGGTAAATGGGAACCGACTGGAGCTGCCATTGCACCCAAAGCTACAATAGCAACCACACGTGTTGGGAGATATGGAACGGGGACAGCTACCACTGAGATCCGACCAGACTGACACCGAGCATGTGTGCCGGCTAGTAGCGAAGGTAGCAAAGGAAGGGCAAGATGATATGGGTGTGCGTGATGAGCCCGCAGTGTGGCCTAACGCAGGGGTTACGACAGCCCCGCCCGGACAATCCATCCATCCACCACCCAAAATCGCTTGCAGCTAGTTGAGTCGGCCACGACATAAATCGTGATACCATAAATGTTGCCAGTTCCATATAGACTTATCACTTGAATAAGTTTAATTTTTGAGCAAATTTTTGCGATTTTTTTGCAATTTCAAACACAAAAATTTGCTAAATCGCCTGCAAAACAGCACTTTTCAGCTGTACTTCAGCCCAAATTAGCGATTTTTGGCGATTTTTAGCCAAAAAATTGCGATTTTTTCGATTTTTGAGCGTTTTTAGTGCCCAACCCCCTCCCAAAATTTTGTCTCAGACCCACCCCGGCCGGCGCCAGACCCCAACCCCCTCCCCCTTCGGCGGATGACCTGTTACATGTGTTAAGGCGATGATTATGAGAGCGTTGCTGTTTCGGTACGGGACTGCTGGTTGTTGCAGAAACCTCATCCAACAGCCAGATAATGGAGAGTCTGACCGGTGGCACGGTCTCCAATCTGAACGACTTGACAGCCGCTCTCGGCACGTGTCCTCAGCCGTCGGCTCCGAGTGTGCGTACGGAGGTTACGCAGGCAGGTGGCGAGGAGGCTTGGAGACGGTCGCGCGAAGTGCAGGCTGACTTGACGGCCCACCCCCTGCAAAATGTCGAGGCCCCTCCGGAACTGCAGCACGAAACTCTGCTGGACGTACAGATTTTGTGCTGGTATCTGCATCTGTGTAGTGTAGTGCTTTGCGTTGCGTTGCAGCGAGAGCACAAGGAGACCTTGAGCAAACTGCAGTTTGTGCTGCAGCTGGTCGACAGTCTGGTGCAGTTGGCGCACAGCAGAAGCAGTCCGTTGTCGTTGATGTTGCAGTCCCGCAAGGTACCTGTCTGTCTGTCTGTCTGTCTGTCTGTCTGTCTGTCTGTCTGTCTGTCTGTCTGTGCAAGCAAGCAAGCATTGCAGGTGCCGGGTGTAGACATGGGAATGCAGCTGAGCGACGCCTACCGACGCGTTGAGCAGTTGGTTGTGTACGTGAGAGCGCTGCATATGCTCAGTTCTGCACTCCAACTGGCACAGCAGGAGGTGGCTGCTAGAAGACTCCATCCCTCACCGGCCGTTCGAGAAGGTGCTTTTCTAGTGTCAACTACCAAATAATCATGAACGAGATGCACCGTACAGAGGGCTGGGGCTTTGAATCCGTTATCCCGTCCATATCAGACAAAACTCTGCACAGTCTATGTTTCCAAATGCCAAATCCGGAAATTTGGGAGTGCGAGTAGTGGCTATTTTGGTAGGTGGGTCCGGGAAGAAAACTCAGGTGGGTGGCTGGGGTCTGGCTTATTTAGAGCCAAAGGTGAACCCGAAAAAGTTAAAAAACCGCCAATTTTGCTTTGGAGTAGGGGAGTGGTATGGTCTGGCGAGGGGGTTACCTCCAAACTCCTGGGCTTTAAGCAGAACGGCCAATTTCACAGTAATTTTTGGACCCCCCTTCCCGAGACCCTCCAGATTTCTGCGCCATGAAAGTGAGCCATTTGTTGCGGATGTGGTTGGGTACTATAATAAGACTCCTAGGGTGTAGTATCTTCCGGCAAGTAGTACCATACTATACTCCAATTTTGAAGAAGGCCGTATGGACGCTTGACCTGGCTTGTTTAGCTCTGAACGCCCTAAACGAACGTTATCATCAGTGTTTGGTGAGGGCTCAAGAGTTGTCTTCACTGGGTTTGCCGGGCCAGCATCCCAGCCTGACGCTGGTGTCGGCAGAGCGATTGATGTACAACCACGCGCTGGAACTGTGTCAGTCAGCGGCTCTGGACGAGTTATTCGGAAACCCCCACTTGGTCTCACTTCTACCCTGTACTTACTGATTATGATTGCCGTTTGTTTAGTGTTCACAGCGCTACCAAACAGCTTACATTCTGCTGCATTGTCTATCACAGCAAGTTAACAATGACGAGGACAAAACGCTCTTGCAAAAATGTAGGTTTAGATTTTAAAGGAGCAGTGAAGGTTGCGCAAAGTTGAAAGGCTATTTGCTCCCTCTAGTCTTATTTGCTCTCAGTGTTTGCACTTTTAGACAAAGAAGCTGTCGAGAAGAGATTGCGCATTCTCGAAAAGCAGGGCTACGTTTCTGTTATACAAGAGTTTTGATTTCGTGCCATCGCAGTCCTCTGTTCCCGGCGCAGAACACCGAGAGCGCAACTGGGTCGTCAATTCCGAAAGATGTCTCTTCACATCTAAATGTCCTTTATTGAAGGTGGCAAGCCGGCAGACGGCCCACTGATTGGAAGATTGTAAATAACCAATTGCCTGTAATTACGGTTTGGCGGTTTGCTTTCAAAATGCTCTAGTCGTTTGCAAATTCATGTGGTGTTCGTCTGTTTCGGTAATAAAAAGTGCATTACAAAAGTATTTTATTTCTTATGCTCTTTCTGTATATCTGACATGCTTGAAGCTAACCGCGAATCGATCAAAAAAGTAACACAAATACATGTAAGATTTCGCTGAATGCCATGAGCAAAGATCTAACTGTTAATTTCTTGCAAGCTTGTCGTCGAACGGCAGGTAGGGCAGACTTTTAGGTCCATCAACGCCTGACGACTAGGATGAGCACCGCACGCCTTCTGCACTCTCCCGTCTAAACGCAATCCTTCCTCAGCCTATACCACACAGACCGCCGACTTACGAGATTCGAATCCGCATCGATTACAGATCACCAGTGCTTTTGGTCTGTTGCAAATGCAGGCTGCATCATCTTTCTTATCCACCTTAACCAATCTCCAACATAGATGTGCATTGGGGTGCTCAGGGGGGATGAAGATAAAAATCTACCAAACGTTGAATCAATTTTGGCAACTACGTACCAAACCCAAAATTTTTCATATTTCGATTTTTCGACAATGTTTCTGTCAGAAGTGTTTTTGGTCGCAAATTTCGATTTTTACCGCAAATTTTTTTCCGATTTAGCCGAAATTTTTGCCAAAATTTTGGGCAAAAATTTAAATTTCCCGCCAAAATTTGATTTTCCCGGCGAAAATTTGCACCTATATCCAGGCAATTACGCACGGAGACCTGGCCATCCCCACTGAGCCGCCGACCATGCACATGTATGATCTCCAACGCCACTATATCACTACGACAGCACTATAGGAAACAAACAATTTTTTTCGTTCAGCTCACCTGAGCGCAAAATATTGCAAAGTTCATGGGATTTGCTCTGTAATTTTGATAAACGCTTCAAAATCGCTGGCGCTTACGTGAGAAACTTTTAGTTCAACCGGTTAAAGTGAGCTGAAGAGAAGAATTGTTTGATTCTAGTAGCTTTTCTCCATCCCGAAAACTGCCGTTTATCCTCTCAGAAACCAATGCCTAAAGTGGTAGGAGCACAGCTGTTAAAAAATTTTTGACGGATTAAATTTTATAATTTTTTGTGAATATCGTCTTAATGGGGTCCAGCGTGCTAGTACACGTAGTTACCACAAATTTTCCACATTTGCACATCAAATCAGTTAAAAAACACCTGGGCCCGTATATTCATAAAACAATTTATGCCGTAGGATTTCCTAAATCTGGCCGTTTAGGACGCCGCGCGGGCCGTAGGACAATTCATAAAACTTTGCTTAGGATGGCCGCGCTTAGGAAATCCTACGGCGTACGACGAAAACCTTAGGTAGGTCGCGAGCTACATACGGCCGCTTTAGGACGTAAGTTTTAGCGTGTGTTGCATGCGATAAACACTCTTGGTTGCCTGTCTACCAATATCTCGGCGAGAAAACATATTTATAAACTTGAAATTAGTAGTAAATATTTAAATAGTCGTTTTTATTGAAAATGAAGTGTTCTTAGCTTTTTACTTTCATACCCGTTTGCTTTGTATTATTGAAAAAAACGGCTAAATTTCGGTTACAGAACAGAAATGATTACTTCAAGACTCAAACTTGGGCTTCCGGTCGGTGCCAACAACAAAACATGAGTCAGGTTTGAATTTCCCTCCTAAACATGTCGTGTGGCGGTGGCGCCGAACCGCTAATAAAAGGCGCTTAGGATTTCCTACGAGTATGATATCCTAAACTGTTTTATGAATAATCCTATCATACGGCGTAGGATGTCATACTCGTAGGATATCCTAAGCTTAGGATAGTTTTATAAATGCGGGCCGCTCTAAAACGCCAATAGAGTTCGAAAAATTTCCTATAACTGCACTCAAACCTTGACCTTGAAGTTCGTTAACTCTTCGTATGAATAGTCGTTCTTTGCCAAAATTTTAGCACAGTAAATGAAAATAGAGATGTAAAAGAGGAAATATCTCGGTGATTTCTGCACAAATTTAAGCAAAACAGTGCAATTTAAACGGTTTTGCAATATTCGGTAATTTTATATATCATGTGAAACATACATGGGCCGGGGGTCTGGGGGGTTTGCCCACCCCCAACTTCGGCTCGACCCCCAAACGACCCCACCCACCCACCTGAAGCCGACTTTCGTTCCTGACCCCACCCACCAAAATCGCCGCGACCCCCCCAAACCGGCAGGCCCACCCCCAATTTTTCGGATTTTGACTACCCCAACCCATTTTTCCGGCCCATGTATGATTTGAAAGCCCTTAGCCTGACCAGTCTAACTCTAATGATCACTACGTAAGCACAGGTTACGCCTGTAGGGGCCCATTTTGCCAAATAAATCAGTATAGGGCACGAACCGGAGGGCCTGTTTTCCAAAATATAAAAATACCCCTATAGACGCATCAGTATCCTGGACTGTATAATTAATATAATTAATTTAAGGAAGTAATTAATATATACTGAAGAGAGAGAGCCGTTTACTAACAAAACAAACAAAGAGTCAAAGGAATGCAAAGGCTAAATAAAAATCTCTTTCATCACTCCCCCTCAGACGGGCGTCGATTCATGGGCACATCCGAGCCTGACGACCATCTGGAGTCACGAACGATAGGAGAGCGAGAGTCAGGAGAGCTCTGATCGAAAGGGAAACTAACAACGTTGACAGCACAGTCGGTCCGGCCAAAAGGATCGGGACTGATATCGAACCGAACTGCCTCACCAGGGAACAGCTGTGGGGTCGACTGAGAGAAGTGAGGAGAAAGAAGAGAAGAGGCGTGGACGAAGTAGTCTTGATTGTTGTCGAAGCACGTCACGAAACCATAGCCATAAGCGGGATTGAACCATCTGACCGCACCCAACGCCGGAGAGGTTGAAGAAACAACAGGAGAACGACGATGGTTGGTGAACTGAGAACTTCGGCTGGGAGGACGCGGTGATTCGGTCACGAGGCGACGGATGACCGGCTGAACTGGAGACACAGGGGTTGACTTGGCGGGTACTGGCTGTGAACGACAGGCGTTGGCAAGATGACCGGGACGTCCACACTTGAAGCAAACAGGAGGGGTTGAGCGTTGTCTGGGGGCCTTGAGTCCAGTGACTGGGGAATCGTGAGAACCATCCTGCCCAGGGAGGTTGAGAGAACTGTTGACCGCTTGCTCGGTGTTGTAGTATCTGACTGCCTCTGTAGCAACCGAGTGGATGTCGTGAGGATGAGCCGGGTCAGAAAGGTGATGAATCAGGTGCTTCTTGACGTGGTGAGGAAGTTGATTGACATAGAGGGCGGAGACAAGGGTGTCGGCATCGGGGAGACGAGAGAACTGCTGTTTGAAATAGTGGGAATACTTGATCACGTCAGGGCTTGGTTGGTGCTGAAGGAGAGAGAGAGCGACATGGATTGGAGATTCGGCCGGTTGAAGGAGAGGTTCGAGATGAGTGAGGGCAGCTGCAAGAGTTGTAGTCTGGGGATCAGAAAGAGAGTGAAACTGTTGCCGGGCTGGAGGGTCGAGAGCATCTTCCAGCACCTTGCGCCATGGGAGTCCAGATTGCTGTACAAAGGAGGTGACGTCAGCGGACCAGTGAGCGAAGGAGACGTCGTTGGCTGACTGATCGAAATAGTAGATAGAAGGACGCGGAAGGTTGACAGAAAGTTGTGGATGTGGATGGGATGGGCGCTGTTGAAGATGGGTCAGGAGTTGAAACATTTGTTGTTGTTGCTGCTGTTGTTGAGCTTGTTGTTGTTGTTGGTGAGCGATCATGAATTGTTGCATCTGCCCTTGTTGTTGTTGTTGCCGGAGAAGGACTTGTACCAATGAAGGCTGTTGAATGGGGGTTTCGGCAGCAGTAGGAGCTGAGGGTGGATGAATGGGAGGTGCAGCTGAGAGGTTGAGTTGACTGACGGAGAGATGCACGGATGAGTGGGAAGAAGAACGAGAAGCGGACTTGGGAGACGTCTTGCGGCGGGTGGAACGAGTGGCCAGAGGTTTCTTTGTGCGAACCATGGTGGTGGGTAGTAGTGGAAGAAGTCGAAGAACGGTAGTAGTAGAGGTAGCAGACAGTGGGTGCGTACAACACAACAAACAAGTCCCGGGTCTCGGCACCAAATGAAGAGAGAGAGCCGTTTACTAACAAAACAAATAATGAGCCAAAGGAATGCAAAGGCTAAATATAAATCTCTTTCAATACGTAGTCGATTTCTGACCTTCCCTGATTCCCCCAGCTATCGGTTTTCTCTGACTCAGCCACAAAACTAATAAATAATATCTAATAATAATAATAATAATAATAATAATAATAATAATAATAGCAACCGAATTGAACCTTGTTTTCCGCGGCTGTGAAAAACGGAGGCTTGGCGCCGGGGTCGAACTTGATCTGACTGTGTTGTCCACTGAACGCAGAAGACATCTTACGCCGCCGTCCTACACTTCTTTTCCTTCTTTCTCTCTTCCTCGGTTTTGTTTCGCTCGCTCTTTCGTCCGCGTCGCTTCGTATCGGTCGGATTCGGACGCAGAGATGATAACTGTTTTGCTTATTTATTATTATTATTTTTTAGCTGAAAACATAAAACAGTTACCTGACGCACAATTATGTCAGAAGTCTGCAGTTACCAACATCCGCGCCTCTAACTACGTAGCCCAAAAATATATAGAAATAACACAGACCAGACCGGTGTGCGTAAGTGGGGAGAGATCACTCGAATTTCAAATTTTGAACACAGACGACTGAATGTGGTATCAAACGACTGCTGACGATCTCCTGATTATTATTTTACACATCAAAATCTAATTACTGCATGCTATATCAAGTTCTACCCCAGATTATGCGTTTCGGCGTGTGGTCAAATCCGATAAACGGCCACAGTCGGAGTTGCGTCAATTAGTGTGAAATACCGTAATGCACTGTAAAACGTGCGCACCGAAATTGTAAATCTTTAACAAATATGACCACATCGGGTATCAAACAACTACTATTGACTTGTACATTATTGGTACATTATATTACATCCACAACCAATTACTGCATGCTATCTCAGATTACGCGCTCATCATATCACCTTACTTCATCGATTATCGGCCGATTTCCCCCGCAACCCCCACTTACTAAAACAATCGTAGCCAGCCGACAGATATGTCTCCCCACGGGGATTTGGGTAGGTATGACGATTAGCTATCGATTAAGCATAAACATAACAATATTCGTCCAAGCCCAAGGACGGTGGCCCCTTTTGAACGAAAATCATCACTATGAAAAAAAATAGAAAAAAGAAGTTTTCTCAGTCATCTTTTGAAAGATAGCTATCAATTTTACTATGTGAGTAGACCTACCTTAGATGCATATTTCGGCGCATTTACTTTCCGAGATCCTTGAACAACAAATTAAAAAAAAATAAAAAGAATGAAAACGCGCGATTTCGACATCCCTAACTAAAACAATCGTAGCATTTGAGTCCTCCAACAGATATGTCTCCCCACGGGGATTTGGGTAGGTATGACGATTAGCTATCGATTAAGCATAAACATGACAATAGTCGTCCAAGCCCAAGGACGGTGGCCCTCTTTAAACAAAAAAATGGCCAAAAATGTACACACTCAAAACACTAATCGGCGCAAGTAGTGATCTCCCTAGCGTAAGGCACGCGTCGTCTCTACGCCCCTATGCGGGCGCGCATTCGCAGTCAGCCCGCGGCGCAGCACAGAGCAGTACAGATTTGAGCGGCAAATTCAACCGCAGCCAAGCCACGCAACCAAACCAATAATAGGTCCACTTACTGTGCGTGCTTGTCCTGTCCGTCTCTAAACACATACGCCCGGTTAACACTACGAAATAAGAAATAAGAAATAACACCACTTTTTCGTCTTAGACACTACGTTAAATTAGATTAACCGGTGCGAAATAAGAAATAGTGGCCTTATTTCTTATTTCGCACCGGTTCACATCTGTGCAAAATGAAATAAGAAATAGCCACGAAATAAGAGTTGCCGCCGTTTTTTTCGTCTGAAAAAAGAGTTTTCTTTCACTTTAAGCGTATAGCATGTCATAACAAGATCTTAAACGACTGTCTAAGACGAAAAAGTGGTCAGAAACCTATATGTCACGATGGCGGAGTGGTGGGTTAGCAGGCAAGACTGACAATCAGAGGCGCCTATCGGAGCCGGTCCAGTCCAGTATGTGTGACCCTAACGCGGTCAGTAATACAAATTAGAATACAGCATACACTCACCGGTCAAACACGTACGTACTCAATCACACATAATCACTCACACATGACACTATAAGCACTGTAGTGGTTCAGGTGTAATGGCAGCAAACTAGACGATACCCGGCAGTCTCTAAACAAAGGAGCACACGCGCCCATACTTATGGGCAAAGAAGAGGTAATAAAGACCGAAAGAACTACTGACGCTTTCTGACGATTTCCGACGCTGACGATACTCTGCAGCTGATTTTTACTGTGCTTATTTCTTATTTCGTAGTGTGAACGCTCCGCTTATTTCTTATTGCAGACGCCTTTATTTCTTATTTCGTAGTTTGAACCGGGCCTTAAAACGGTATTAATAATCGTATAGAAAAAAGTCGACCGGCGACTTTTCTGTCTTCCAACATTTGCTGTGTTGATAAAATGTACTGCGGCGCGGCGTGTTGTCACGTTCATGCTTTAAATGTGTCGTCAACCGACAGAAAAGTCGCCGGTCGACCTTTTTCTATACGAGTTCAGTTTTCTATACGCCTGCCTTTATCAGAGTTCGTTCAGGCGTTTTTCAAGAGCGAATTTCCTGTGTTCTTCTTTCCCTCATTTCGGCGGTTTTAGCTCTCCCGGGACGGGACGGGCCGGGCCGTTCGGCGCCAAATGTCAACCGGGCGGAGTCGAAATTTGATATTCCAGGCCAGCTGTGAAAAGAGGCTCCCCGCGCAGCGCTCTAATTTCGACACCTTTAGTAGTGAATTTTTTGTTTCTCTTATTATTGACAGGTTTTTTCTTACTACCTTCTCCAGAAAGGGTAGTCTCGGCAAAGTTCCACTTTGCCTCGCAAAGTGGCAGGGTGCTTAGTTTTTGGATTACGTACAGTCGAGCACAAAAAGATCGGAAACCTATTTAGGCCTAATGGTGCTTACAGTATGGCCAAGAAATAATCCTATAGTATGAGGGATTCTTCAAAAGCTTACCTTAAATAATCTAACAAAACATTTAAGAGTAAAAAAATTTCGATTGCATTGTCTAATTTTTGAGTAAGAGTAAAGAAGGTGGCCTAAAAACTAAATCCGGCGTTCGGGTCCACCTTTCTGATTCTGTGGTAAAATCAGTTGATACAATAACTGATCTTGGTGTATTAAAATCTCAAATGATCTTAAACTTTCGCGCCATTGTAATCAAATTGCAGCAAATGGGTTTAGGTTGGTTAACCTGATTTTCAAATGCTTTGAAACAAAGACCAAGAGTTTCCTTATTAAAATGTACAAAACTTTTGTTCGTCCCAAGTTAGAATATGCCTCAGATGTCTGGAATCCATACTTACTCAAGGACATTGATCTGATAGAAAGGGTACAGAGATTATTTACTCGCCGAATTCCAGGTCTTGAGAATTTTGAATACTCTGAAAGGCTAAGCTTACTCAATTTGGAGTCTTTAGATAAAAGAAGAATAGTTGCTGACCTTGTAATGGTGTACAAAATAATTCGTGGACAAATTGATCTCCCTGTTGATTTCTTTTTCAAATTTAATAATCTCAACACACGTGGTCACCAGTATAAATTGTCTTTACCGAAGTCCAGGCTTGATAAAAGGAAATATACCTTTGCCGTTCGAGTAATAAATAGTTGGAACTCCTTACCAAACGAAACCGTTTTAATTTACAGTCCGTGCGCGCCTTCCGCAACGCTCTCTATGACACCGATTTTAGTAGATTCCGTCGGGGTAGGGTTTTAGTGGCCGTATAACGGCCCATCCCCACCCCTATCTGTCTGGTCTGTCTTGGGCTTGTTTTGTGTTTTTGTTAACTAAATTAACTTACTTACTTACCGTTTAAGTCACTGCTTTCAATTTTTAAAATGCTAAATGGCAACAGTGACCTTTGACATCTTATTAAGAGCTTATAAGGCTATAGTACTTATCGACTCGATCTTTTACAAGGTTGGTGCGGCTTTTTCGATCAAAATTCCCTGACCAATCAGAGTGAGAGCATTCGAACAAAGGTGAGAAGTTTTTAAAAATTGGCTCTGAAAAAAGGCATTTAAACGGTATTCTGAGGGTAAAATTTCAAGTTGTAGTAGTTGTGGAAACTCATAAGTCCCATTTTCAAAAGGGTGGTGTGTAAAGCTCTGACAGGCCCCTTGGGCGAGAGATGATTCAACTGCTATCAGATTTTTCCCTGACTGGACATCAAATTCCCTAACTTTTCAGGTCGCGCACGAACTCTAGTTTATGACTATCGATTATCAGTCAAGTGATATGGCAGCAGCCCTAAAATCTATAATAAATTCAATAAATCCGAACAGAACAATAACACGGCAGATCAAGGAGACGGCTGGGCCGTTCGACCGGCTAGTGCCCGAGCCCGACCCCTATTAAATTTCGCCAAGTCCAGTACTTGGACATTAGCTTTGAAACTTGACACCGTAGATACGTAGTTGTAGCTGAAGTACATGTACATTGGGACCTATTGTTTTTGTTTAGGTGAATTTGAATCCGGTTCTTAATCCTATTATTTTGTGTAGCAGACATACGTAGAGACATGAGACTGGGCATGAAAGCTTTGTTAATGGGTCGTAAGCTAGATGACAATCTTGCTTCTTCTACTAAGAGGGCCAAATAGCCAATAAACCAATAATCTAACTTTTTTGTTTTT